>CM046301.1:69467109-69747080 GCA_025267735.1 Mactra quadrangularis
TCTAAGACTGTTCTAGCCCAACTTAGTTCCTCACCCTCTAGAACAGCTTAGTCAGTCACACCCCTGTATATAATTTAGCCCCAGTACATAATTACAGGCTCCATATGGCCATTATGGGGTATTTTATACATTTAATCATTTAAATTTTGGTAACCTGCTGACTGTCAAATCCCCTAGTTAGGTCATCATTACAGTCAATGAGGACTTCTGACCTTACATGGAAATAGAACCATTGTAACATTTGATTTAATCTATAAAGATCTAAATCGATTCAAAGGTCAATTCACCATTCGAAACTTAAGTTGTATGGTGTTGTAAGAACACATTCTTGCTAAGCCTGTGCGATTGGGAACAATGGTTGACTGGCAAAATGGTGTCTTTGAAAGCTAAATTAATGAATCCATATACATACGGGCATATGGAACAAAGTATTCACCGTACCGGAATGGTGATTACTATGTATATGGGACTGTAGCAATATATAAAACATTGAGGAACACAAGTGTGGAAATAATAGACAACCTACTTGTTTGACAAGCACTCCACATATTCCTATTACAAAAAGTATGTTAAACACAGCAGATCCTACAATGGTTCCGATACCAACATCACCTTTTGTGATAAATACACCTGTAAGAAGGAAAAAAAATGTTTAAATTACTAAATAACTTCCTGTTATTTTTATTTTTTTCAGTTTTCTACCCTTCCCTTACACAACAACACTGTGACAAAACAAGTATTACAACAACCTTAGTACATGAGTTTATTTGTGTTACACTTTATAATAAAAAACCTCGGAATAACCCACAAATTATGTTAATGAAAATGGCATTCATTTTTTCAATTGAAGAATTGTACATCAAATAACAGCAAGATTGTTCTGTGTGGACTGAGCTATTACTAATCCACTGATGCTAAACCATGTACGGGTCTACTACGGGAGTTGCCAGACACTGACGAAAGTCTGTGCATAGTAACTGGTTAACAGCAAAATTCATAGATACATCATTTCCAGAAATGCCTAGATTGCAAATATAAATTCGTTCAATCTCTGTAAACAGATATCATGTAGAGCATTGTCGTACAGGATCTCTTCTATCTCAATTGAAGGTCACGTCGAGATGACCTTTATGTCGACTAATCAATGCGTAGCTTTCATCTAGACGAAACTCTATTAATAACATTTTGATTTCGTAATTTCTATTTTTAGACAAAGGTTTGCAAGCTAATTTAACAGCGGTATTATCACAGCCTGCGATTGGACGGCTCATTTCAAATTGCTTGACGTAGACGATGTAAACAAGTTACGTATCATAACAATTTCGTCATTAATATTATAATGAGAAAAGGTCACCTGAACGTGACCCTCGATTGAAAAAAGCCAGATTTAAATTAGCGAGTAGGCGAGCGGAAAATTTTAGATCGGGTTTTAATCAGATTGACATTAGTTAGTTATGTATTTCATGATGTTTGGCGCGTGTTTTACAGTTAATATCCATATCTTATGCTATACAAAATGTATTTTTATACATTATTTGATTATTTCCTTTATGCACTTACACTTCTTAAATCCTATTTCTTCCATTAAATTCAACGACTACAAACAATGCCTCTGACACATCGTGTCAAATACAGGAGTACTTTAAAACAATACGAATCAACCTCACCAAATAAATTATTTAAAAACATTTGACATGTGAGAATTGAAGCTGTCAGAAACAAAAATACAAACGTTAGTTTAACATGAATTCGAAAACTTTTAAATCATAGGAGAATAGCGTGACACGCTTTTTAAAATGAATCAGTGCTACAAACTGTATTTTGTACTGTAAAAAACACGACAATCTTAACAGGCCCGTAGGGACAGGGGAAGTTTAGCTCCATATATATGTAAGTACGATGTAAAGGGGTGTTGATCTGATACACACAGTATTGTATAAGTTGGGTCGATCGGAAGAAGTTAATTAAGTTTTGTCAGCTAGTCACGCTTGAACTTCGACTCTCTTTGTCTTAGTTGAAAATTGTTGATGCACGGAAAAAGTAATCTTATACTCTCTTGTTACCATCGAAACGATGTAGAGACATTGTTCCAAAAACCAGACTTGTGTATAAAACACCATGCAAGACTCTGTGATTTATTGTTGACAACGGCTTTACATCAAGTAGACGCTATTGTATGAGTCAATCTTATTTTCTCTGCCTTGCATGAAGAAATATCCTAAAAAGGCATACGAATTACTATTTAAAACTTGAATTTTAGAATTCTATTAACAATTCATTATTTTGTTCAGAAGAGAAACTGTCTTTCTATAGACTTTTATCTCATTTATTTCACACAAGAGGGTACATGTTTTACTAGGAACAAATCTGAAGCGAAATGGCGGTCTTGTAGATGACATTTGTTTCTATGTTGTTAAACGTCAAACTGACAATACTCATGCAGGGCGGTGCTGTCACGTGTACATTCGAATGGGATCCTCAATGACAAATTTGATATCATAACTGTGAGTACTGGTCAAATTGACAACACCTAACATGGGTGGATCCAGCGGGGGGGTCAGGGGGGTCCGGACCCCCCTATAATTTGGAAAATGTACATGTCCATTGGTGTATTTCTTGCTTGTAAGTAATTTTTAAGTAGTATGAAGCATTTTTCTCGGCGCTTAACATAGATTTAATGGTTATGTAGTTTTATTATGAATATGTTGCATTACTTCTTATTATTTCTGCATTATTATTTTATGTTGCAAAATGTGTATAATGTGGTTGTGGTTCGAGGTTCGGACCCCCTTAGAAAAGTTTAGACCCCCTAGAAAAAAATCCTGGATCCGTCCCTGCCTAAGATGGTGTTATCACATGTAAGTTTAAATAGCATCTTTGTGAAGAAAGCCATTCACTGCGTAGCAGCCAAAAACCCTCCGACCAAAGAGACATACATTACACATATAGTACGTTTTGATGCTAATACTTCAGACAAGCAATTGTTATGTCCTGTTGCTTTCGTTAGTGTCACGAAATATTACAGGGTATATAACTAGTACAGATGTTAACATGTGCATATTTTACTATGTAAATTGTGCTAAATAAAGTATATGTCCTCTTCAAAAGTTGTTTAACAGCAGAGCATATCGTTTTCTCATTAATTATTATTATCACTACATATGTACTACCTTTTCTAGAGTTTTATGGAACTTTCATTTTTATAACTTTATTGATACAGAGAATTAAAAACTATGAATTACAACCCTTAATTGAGTTCATGCGGTGCATCAAAGAAATTCGCTATTACATCTGTTGTCCAATAACTGGATTAATAAGCTGTAAATTGTCGCGTTTGAACAACAATTAAAAATCTTATGACCTCCCAATTGATATGCAATTATATTGAACAAAAGATATTGCATAATAAGTATAGTTAATTATATGGTCTATGATACACTCAATATTCAAATAATAAAGGACCGTAGTCAGTTATTTTCCCTTGCATATCCTTCAAAAAGGTAGGTCCTATTTGTTGGATTGCTCGGATTTTACCCTTTTTTCATTGTCAATTTGCCAAAATTAATCTTAAATAACTGTTTTGTAAATAATTTAATTTGTTTAAAATTCATGCTAAGACTTGTTAGGTAAAAGAACTATCTAAATTTCATCACTTCCGTTTTTATCTTCATTAACAAAAAAGATATTAGATTAAATATTTTGTTATCCTTTCATAGGAATTCAACGATAAAATCTGAGGATTCCAACAGTAGGGACCTACTTACCAATTGGATTGCTTTAGATTTTATCAGGGAAAGATAACTGACTAAAGTTCTAAATTACTCTCCTGCACATCGGCCGTATGTTTCACTTTTGTTCACTTTCTGTAATTGCATTCATTAGTTTAAGTTTCATGCTTATGGATGTTCACCGACTACTTTACAGCAATTACCCCTGGTCATCGGGCTACTGGTATCAATCTCCCTGGGGAGTCTTTTTACTTCGCTTATAGTGCAGCCAACACTTTGGCGCATCGGAATTATACCACCTTCGCACGTAGCCATTTACACCTGGTAAAGTGAAGCAATCGCAGGTAAATTTCTTGCTCAATGAAATTAGCAGTGCCCCGGGCAGGGTTCGAACCCGGGACCTCTCGATCCTTAAGCACGCGCCCTACCACTGGACTACTGCTCCTACTTTTGTAAAGTAACAGTTGAGTGCTCACTGAGCTTCGAAGAGAGCGTATTCAAATAATAAAGTGTTTTAAGTTAACGTACCTATGATAGCAGTAAATAATTCCGGTGCTGAACTTCCAGCAGCCATAAATGTTGCACCAGCAACATCTTCACTGAATCCTAGATGCTGAAAACATATAAGATATAAAAATGTTGAAAGTGTCATTTACCGGGATTCGTGGCGCAGTACACTAGATCTACACGTAGTATTTCGAATCTAGCATTCCGAGATGTTCGCTTGTTCGACCCCACCCGATTCGATTGTACTCTTTTTGAAAATTCATCAATTATGTCAATTTTCCACCTTTAATCTGGTAAATAGAGAAGCAGCAGACTTCAAGGTAGATACAGGTTATAGAGAATGGTACTGGCGAGCTAACCGCCGTAAATTGACATAACTTATCAATAACACGGCGTTAATCCCCGAAATTAAAACAAATTATATTATATACATGTCGATAGCAGTGTAACAGATACCAGAACAAATTATGTAGGCCTACAGCCGACAAAGTTTGACAAACATTTCGAATTTCCGAATGTTTAAAGCTTGGACATTCAAAACTTACAAGTTGCAGTTGTAGCGACACATTTGACCACAGAATATACGACCCGGTAAGTCGGTAGCTCATAAGTGTCTACCGATCGAGGGGTTGTGGGTTTACTTTCCGAGCGGGGCATACTTTCGTGAAGTTTGGTCATGAAATAATTTCTAAGTCCTACCACTGATTCTTTACAATGTAGGACAGTAGTCTGTCATCGACAGAAGTATGCGTCTAGTAACTGGTTAACAGCTAGATCGAGCGATTTAGCCTGTCCAGAAACGTTGAGTGGATTGACTGACAGACGTGATATGGCATGTACTGTGTTGCTACGACATTAAACCAAACTAACAATATTTCCAGTTTCTGCTTAAAAGTAAAGTCTAAGTAACACTTCTACGAACATGTTCACCTTGACTTAGCTTAAGTAATACAACTCAAAGACAGTCTAGTTGGTATTATCAATAAAATTACATTTTCAAACTATCTGCGAAAGAATATAACATCTCGAAAAAATGACTTGAAAACATACATAACATCCAATGATAATGAAACAAACTCTGAAGTGTAAAATCATCAAATGGATCGACAAATAATTATAGCTGCAGAATATTGACTCATTTTGAAATGATGATACATTTGGAATTGATGCTCCCAAAAGACGCCACGTAATTGTTTGCACAGAAAATATTAATCTACGGTTGTTCAAACAGTTAAGGATTTTATCGATATTTGTGAAACAGTGATGTGCAAATTAGTTGCATATTGATGTTCGAAGTTCTGAAGCGATCACTAGATTACATGCAACAGCAAATATCTCAAAATCATCAAACTGTTGCCAAAAATCTAGACATTTTCTTGGCATTATATAAGATTTCATGCATATTGTCATGTACAAACATATATGGAGTAACCCAGTGGGAGTTGCATGATTTGTGCTGCCAGGTCTCAGCATTATAAAGAATGGTACGTAATACCAGGGATTTTATATAACAGGGATTTGTAAAGACATAGATTTTCATCAAAGTTTAAGGTCTTCGCTATTTTTTCGGCCCATACGCATACCAAGTATAACAAGTTTAAGTTAAGATATGCAAATAAAAGTTTGTACCAGTACCATTCAAATTAACATAAAGGTCACGAAAAGTGTGTTTCTTGACGATTTTGAGGTAAATTACGCTCACAGACTGTTTCACAAAATAATGCATTTCCCACCGATCTGTCATATTTAGCCCCAATTACATCACCCAAAGTTATATTTTCAGTCATAATTGCAACATGTTTTTGTCAAAAACTTCAGAAACATTCACAAGTTGCGAAGAAGACATGTACAAAAACATTAATTAAGTTTTTAAACTCTGGAATAGTTTGTACAACCTGCTTCAGCCAGTTATAGATAGTCAAGAGCGTGAATATTAAAAAAGCACTTTGTTACAAATCCCTGCTATAGAATCCTGGTAATACGAAGTGAAGATGCAGAAAATTATGAAATCAATTTAAATTTAATGCATTTGCATTACACTTTACTAAAACGAATCCTAAACTCTTACAGAAATACGAGCGCTAGATTCATGAAAACAAAACAAGATATTTGTCTGACAGAAAATCATTATTTCACGCTTAAATGGCTTTGGAAGCCACTGAATTAAAACTTCTGGATCTCTGACTTTAAGCTTAGCTTAATATATGATATAAATTTTATTTTATTATATATATGTATATATTCAGTATCAAAGTAAGAAAGTTAGAATGCGTTTTATCATTGATCACCGCTTTTTAAACTGCCAAATCCCAGTACAGTAAAGTATAGAAAAAACAACATTAAATTTCTTCCAGCTCTGCCCAATACGGCATTGACTGATAAAACTTGAGAATCATGTTATCAGTCTATGACTTTTATAATCAAAGTAAAAAAGATCTAATGACATAATTCAGAGAAAATTAGGTTCTCATATTTCATGATTATATGATTTAATGGACCACGCGTAATGGATTACTTAATTTAATGGTTATTTTATTACAAGGACACTGGTAAAATGCCAAGAGTAGAAAACAAATATCATTCTATATAATCATCGTACACCAAAGAGGTATTCCAAACACTTGATCAGTTTAAAAGACAAGAGATGGGGAGCTTTTCACGAAAATTCTTACGAAAAAAAATCTTCGTAAGTCAAAAGCAAGAAATATTAATAATACGCTCACTTTTGGCTTATCAATTCTAAATATTGTACAAATTGTGTAGAATTGTGAATACCTTTTGAATATCATATCATAGTTATGCTGGTTATATGTCTGACTTTAAAGTGCTTATTATATGAAACTAACTTACGAAGATTTTTTTCGTAAGATTTTTCGTGAAAAGTACTTCTGAACTGTTTATTGATTCAACTTATGACCATTTAGGACAATGATTCGCCAGAACACCAATTATAGATATATGTATAATGATATGGTCAATGAGAATAGAGACGGTCATATATCTACTGTCTGGTTTGGAAACATGAAATACTTCCATTGTTACAATAGTAGACTAGTATGTCTATTTTATTCCTAAATTAATGATTTGGCTAATACCAAATATCAGACCACACGCCAGACATGATTATGGCATTTCGCCTTCGAACTACAATTCTCCACTACATTTTGACCCATTCTCGTACCCAGAGGTTATCAAGATTCTCGATCTAACTAAAAGATCTAAAAATAAAGACAGATAATTTTGATAACCTCTAGCAGGAACGAGAATACATATGACCAAAATTATTAGATCCACGTCGACTATTTAAGTACATGTACTAACTTTCTGTTGTGTATTGCCAAGTAAGCTCGGTCGAGAGGGTGTGTTGTTGGTCCGGATCTAAGACGAGACATGATTCCTTTATTTGGACATAAAATGGGGTCAATTGTCATTCTCCATCCTCACTCTGTATCAAGTAGTTGCACTTAACTGATGTAAGATTTTGTTTCGTTCAGGTGTACATCTTATGTAATTAGATTTATTGCATGAGAATAGTTGGATTGTAGACTGGTGGAATGGTAGACTGGTGGAATGGTGGACTGGTGGGATGGAAGACTGGCTGGATGGTAGACCGGTGGAATGGTGGACTGGTGGAATGGTGGAATTGTAGACTGGCGGGATGGTAGACTGGTGGAATGGTAGACTGGCGGGATGGTGGACTGGCAGGGTAGACTGGTAGGATGGTGGACTGGTAGGATGGTAGACTGGTGGGATGGTGGACTGGTGGGATGATGGACTGGTGGAATGGTAGACTGGTGGGATGGTGGACTGGCGGGATGGTAAACTGGCGGGATGGTGGACTTGCGGGATAGTAGACTGGCGGAATGGTGGACTGGTGGGATGGAAGACTGGCGGAATGGTGGACTGGTGGGATGGTGGACTGGTGGGATGGTGGACTGGTGGGATGGTAGACCGGTGGGATGGTAGACTGGTGGGATAGTGGACTAGTGGGATGGTAAACTGGCGGGATGGTGGACTTGCGGGATAGTAGACTGGCGGAATGGTGGACTGGTGGGATGGTGGACTGGTGGGATGATGGGATGGTAGACTGACGGGATGGTAGACTGGTGGGTTGGTGGACTGGTGGGATGGTGGAATGGTAGACTGGTGGGATGGTAGACTGGTGGGATGGTGGACTAGTGGGATGGTGGACTGGTGGAATAATGGACTGATGGGATGGTAGACTGGCGGGATGGTGGACTGGTGGGATGATGGACTTGTGGGATGGTGGACTGGTGGGATAGTTACTGGTGGGACGGTTGACTGGTGGGATGGTGGACTGGTGGGATGATAGACTGGTGGGATGGTGGACTGGTGGGATGGTAGACTGGTGGGATGGTAGACTGGTGGGATGGCAGACTAGTGGGATAGTAGACTGGTGGAATGATGGACTGGCGGGATGATTGACTGGTAGGATGGTGAACTGGTGGGATGATAGACTGGTAGGACGGAAGACTGGTGGGATTGTGGACTGTTGGAATGGTACACTGGTGGGATGGTAGACTGTTGGGATGGTGGACTGGCGGGCTGGTGGACTGGTGGGATGGTGGACTAAAGGGATGATAGACTGATAGGATGGTGGGATGGTAGACTGGTGAGATGGTAGACTGGTGGGATGGTGGACTGGTGGGATGGTGGACTGGTGGGATGGTGAAATGGTGGACTGATGGGATGGTAGACTGGTGGGATGGTAGACTGGTGGGATTATGGACTGGTAGGATGGGATGTTGCACTCGTGGGATTTTGGACTGGAGGGATGGTGGAGTGGTGGGTTGGAAGACTAGTGGGATGGTGGACTGATGGGATGGTGGACTGGTGGACTTGTGGGATGGTGGACGGATGGGATGGTAGACTGGCGGGATGGTTGACTGGAGGGATGGTGGACTGGTGGGATGGTTGACTGGTAGGATGATGGACTGGTGGGATTGTGGACTGGTGGGATGGTAGACTAGTGGGATGGTAGACTTGTGGGATGGTGGACTGGTGGGATGGTAGACTGGTAGGATGATGGACTGGTGGGATGGTAGACTGGTGGGATGGTAGACTAGTGGGATGGTAGACTGGTGGGATGGTGGACTGTAGGAATGGTAGACTGGTGGAATGGTGGACTGGTGGGATGGTAGACTGGTGGGATGGTAGACTAGTGGGATGGTGGACTGGTGGGATGGTAGACTGGTGGGATGGTAGACTGGTGGGATGGTAGACTAGAGGGATGGTGGACTGGTGGGATGGTAGACTGGTGGGATGGTAGACTGGTGGGATGGTAGACTAGTGGGATGGTAGACTGGTGGGATGGTAGACTAGTGGGATGGTAGACTGGTGGGATGGTGGACTGGTGGGATGGTAGACTGGTAGGATGATGGACTGGTGGGATGGTAGACTGGTGGGATGGTAGACTAGTGGGATGGTAGACTGGTGGAATGGTGGACTGGCGGGATGATAGCCTGGTAGGACGGAAGACTGGTGTGATGGTAGAATGGTGGAATGGTTGGATAGTGGACTGGCGGGATGGTGGATTGTTGGGATGATAGTCTGGTAGGATGGAAGACTGGTGGGATGGTAGACTGGTGGAATGGTAGACTGGTGGAATGGTAAACTGGTGGGATAGTAGACTGTTCGCGGCGATTTGACTGACAGCGTCGAAGAGAAGCTTTCGGTAAAGAGTCAGACAGATTATAAGTCACCTACTAGGCTCCATATTGTTGTCGTAAAACGTTTGTACTGGTCAACAAACATAATAAGAAAGTGTTAACAAGCTACGAGTTATATTTTTAGCAACAACACAATCACTAACGATTAAAGTATGCCAAACAAGTGGAACACTTATTTTCTGTCATAATGAGTATCATTTCTTGCTAGCAGTCAACCATTTAGACAGAAATTATTGCCTGTTTTGTATTTTTTCCAATAAACTGCTTTTATGGTGGTTCTTGTTGCCTTTTAGATAGTATAAGCCTGATGGCGGCAGTCAGTCGACCCACTCAGTCCCTGAAGAGAATTAGATTTCTAGATGAAACCTCTAACTAGTTCTCAGCACATAGTTTCGTTGACGATCGACTTACTAGAGGTAAATACGACGTGAAAAAGCCGTATGAAGTACTTCAATACCAATACAAGAGTGTATACACGAAGATAAATAGACCAAATTCGGAACTCCACTTTATGGGGTTTTCGGGACGTGCACAGGCAGAAAAACAAAGTTTTCTGCAAATTAATGCTAAAACGCTCGAAATGTATTAAATTCCTATGTTTTTTGTACTCATATTTTCATTGTGACGTTGAAAGTGTTTTTGTACCGCAGGGGAAACCCAAATATTTGATTCCGGATATAGTCTACTAAATGGCCCAGCTCTTTGACTAGACAAGTAAAATTTGAAAATGACGTATGACATTACCTCACAAACTTTATCCAATGACGTGACAAAGTAATCATCACATACAATAGAGAGTGCAACAAACATATACATAACAACCAGTATATGTATAACAATGGCTCCATGTGCACGTTGTGTCGTAGTAAATGCATCTGGAGGAAATTCATGGAATGCTGAAAATAGAAAAAAATACTGAACAGAATAGAACAGAATAGAACAAGCCTTTATTTCTCAAATCATGTTGCATGATACATTAGCAATTTTATATAAATAAATACAAAAAAAACAAACATCAAAATTACATGCATATAAAATGGATTTAAATCATTGTATACTATTAAGAATCTAAAAGTTAAAAAATAGAAACGGGAATAAGATTCGCTCAAGAGGGCTTAAGCAATGAGCTGAAATTGAGAATTTTGTTCTATTTTTTCTCGATAGTCTATAATTCAAACTCATGTTAATATATGAACTCTGAATCAGCTTTTTAAACATTAATAAAAAAGTGTCTGTTCCACTAAAATGTTCTTTTGTAAATCATGGTATCAAACTCAAGAAAATACGCAATATTTGTTTGACATAGACCACTAAGACTATAAACATCAACTTCAAACTAAAGTTCATTTCGTTGCCTTGAGAACTGAAATTGTAGCACAGTTAGTAATGCGCCGGGATTTCGAACCAAGTGTCGCAAAGGGGGCACAGGTTCAAATCCCATCCTGGACGTTTATTCTTTTCCGTGTCGAATTTCCTTATGTTTATGGAGTAGTTGCCGGCTTTGTGGAATGGTGGGTAATGCTGGTTATAGAAAAAGGTCAAGGAAATCAGATTGAACAGACACATGAGCATTTATTTACAAAAAGGGTTTAATGTGTACAACCTGTTGTAACCAGTCATAGTCAGCTACGAATATACATTTTAAAACAAGGCATTTGGTTCCGAATATCTGTAATACAGCAACTAATCTGAGATTGTCTCAAACCATATTTTCTAACAATACAGTCTTTTAAACATTTTAAAACACTCTACCAACTGAGTCAGAGCAATGGTGTGCTATCCTAAGATGCCAGAACAGACATTAACATGCTTAAGCATTAAAAGCCAACTGTCATCTTTAGGCAAAGATGTCAAATACGTTATTTAGCTGTCACAAAATATTGAACTAATGTGTTAATGGATAGTTTTCTCCTTCAATATAAAACGATATTATTCTAAACAAAGCAGCATGTGTATAACACCATAGTTATTGATTTAGCTATTATACAAGTGTCATTTTTCATAAAATCTTACGACAAAAATGATCGCAAGTCCATAGCAGATAACGCTTATAAATATCCTACTCTTTTACTTTCTTTATTAAATATGCAGGGTGTAACTAAATGTACGTTTATAAAAAGGGAAAAAAATGATCGTAAGATCTCATGTGATGAATTCATAAATTGTACTTACGATGAATCTCGTCGCTAAATCAATTATGAAAGAATCTACAATTTTGGTGCAATTTTTTGAGTTCAAATTATATTGTCGAGCTTTTGTCTTTTATTTTTGAAAGGGTATGAGATTCTTCATAAAATGCATTTAATCAGAATAATATATAAGGTCTTCCTCACTATACATTATCTAAAAGTTTTGTATCCATAATACGTTCAATGTTTGGTAATACATGTATTGTCTGAAGCATTATAAAATACTAAAGAAACACTTTTCACCACCTGCGTTCTCACATAACCCACGTATTAATTATTAACAAAAGAAAATTATTTCCTAGGCGCCAAATAATGGAAACAATACTTTATGAAAACTATTTTTGGTGCAAAATTATGAAAGATATCATATTTTTTTCTTATCATAAGCTTTAAATTTCCAGACAGTTTTAATAAACGATGAGTTAGATATGTAATTATTATATTGAACAATCCCTTCCGAAGGCATTTTATCACAGGTTTAGAAGGCCAGACAAAATTAATTATTCCTTTATATTACATGGTATCGCTCTAGACACCACCGTAAGTGTCTTTGCAAGTGTTTTCTCATCTGACCACTTATCGTTCTCAAATGGTTTAACGTTTTATTTTCCCACCTACAGTATAACAACTAATATATTCTATTCACTTTTACAGACACGTGGTGTCAAAAGTAAGTTGTTTTTGTAAGTAACACATTTGCTATATAAAACTGTTCTAAGTTCTTTCCAAGTAGATTTGAGGACAAAAGGATGAAAACACTGACACCAGAGTCCATATCTTATGATCATAAAATAATGCGTACGTTCCTATATATAGTTCCCTGTGCATACATACATGTGCATTGTATAATGAAAGTATAGTTATAACTCGTACATGGTAATGTATACGGGAGCAATTTTTAATTGTTTTTGTTATCAAAATATTATATATGTGCGTATTTAAAGAATGTGAGGACTCTTGTGCCAGTGGATGAAAATCCTGATTCTAATGCTTTGGAAGTACATATACTCAATAAGAAGGTCTGAAGCTCGTATTATCAAGCGTCTGACTACAGATATATGTCGTAAACCGCACTTCATTGTATTACTAAATTATTGTAAGATGTTTGATAGTTGGCGGTCTTGGAGTACTTGATCGGTACATCCAGTTTATTTATTTTTTCGCCTTACATTTGTCGTATCTTTGTCTTTTCGTTGCTTGGCCACGAAGAAACGAAAAGACGAAGATACGACAAACTATGGATTTGTCGTGATTTCGCCCTTCACGTGTACGTCGTATCTTTGTATTTTCGTTTCTTCGTATTTTCGCGGCGAAGAAACGAAAAGACGAAAAGACGAAGATATGACAAACTATGGATTTTCGTGTTTTTCCTATACATCTGTCGTATCTTCGTCTTTTCGTTTCTTCGTGGCGAAGAAAAGAAAAGACGAAGATACGACAGATGTAAGGCGAAAACACGACGCATCTTATCTGTCGTATTGTTGTATTTATTTTGTCTTGCGTTCGTTCCTTCGTGGCGAAGAAACGAAAAAACGAAGATACTATAAACTATGGATTTGTCGTGTCTTCGTGTTTTCGTTTTTTCGTTTCTTCGCAGCGAAGAAACGAAAATACGACATGGCATAAATCAGCCACCATATCTTCAGGACCCAAACTAAGAAGCACAGAAGGGTAAATGGAGGGTTTGAGAACAAACGGCAAATGTTGGTGTCTTGTTTAATACTTTTCGATTACTTTCTTATATTCTTAACTGTTCAACACATAGACATCGTGCTAAGGACATACTTACACTTACGCTAGAGTTAAACTTCGATTTCCGCAGGGATTCTATATAACAGGGATTTGTAACGAAGTGCTTTTGGAATTTTCTCGGTCGTCACTGTCTATAACTGGCTGAAGCAGGCTGTACAAACTATTTAAAAACTTGATTTATGTTTTTGTACATGTCTTCAATGCAACTTGTAAATGTTTCTGAAGTTTTTGACAAAAACTTGTTGCAATTATGACCGAAAATATTACTTTAGGTGATGTAAAATGGTGCTAAAAATGGAAGATCATTTTTTGTGTAAAAAGGTATGTGAGCGTAATTTACCTCAAAATCAACTAGAAACACATTTTTCCTAACATTTATGTCAATTTGAATAGTACTGGTACAAAATTTCATATGAATATCTTTATTTAAACTTGTTATACTTGTTTTCCGTATGGGCCGAAATAATAACGACAACAGTGAAATTTGATGAAAGTCTATTACATTTACTCATCGTTACAAATCTCTTTTATATAAAATCCCTGTTTTCCGCAATGTCGTTTTTGAAACATAAAAGCAGTAAAAGGAAACACTTGTGCATTTTACGTAAGAAGTCTGGTGGTTGTTTTTTTTTCATTTTCAAGAAATGGAGAAAATGCTTTTGTAGAAAAGTCTAAACTAGCTTTTATATAAGTTTGACGATAAAATGAATGTATGGAGACAAAGAAATGGCGACATTAGCCTATCATAATGCTTAAATTTGATAACTTTATTATTTCTACCCAATCCTGCAATATTGCAAATCGTTGTAATCGAATCTACTTTTGTCTCTCCAACGAACTATACCAAACATTAACACAAATGCAACAAAACGTTTCATCAGAGAGGACAAATATGAAAGTCATTATTTCGTTTTACAAAAGGAATCCATGGGTACATGTACCGACTAGTTTTATTCTGTTGACATAGCGAAGTTCACCTACTGCGAGTTGAAACTGTTGGGCTAAATTCAGCCAAAAACTGGCAGACAGGGCGCTTATTTTTTACTGTAAAATTATATATGACCAGTTACGAAACAATACTTTAAACCTGGGAGATTTTAGATAAGGAATACATGTACGACATACAATGTACGTCATATGGTACAAAACGGAGATAAAATCATATCTAGATGTTTACAAAATGCCACAAGTCTTTTAAGGTTATCTCAGTTTCTTGACACGCTTACAAAATTGAATCTCCAAGCTGTTTCTGATAGCTAACTGATGATATGATTATATCGAACATTGCAAACATATTCAATGATCTTGTCAACAAATATCAATTAAAAAGTAATTTTAAGATAAAAAAAAACAATAATCATGTCCTTCTAAAGGTTGAAGAATTGCGATAGGAAAATAGACTGTAGTTTTATCATTTGTGACGTTTTTATTAAAATTCTAGGATGGTCAATATCGTCAGGTGATGATGATTTTCTCTGAAACAGCATTACAGGCATTAACACAGTTAAAGTGTACAATATTTGACAAAAAGTTGTTTGCAATATAACAACACTTATTTAAAGACAAAACTAGAGGAATGCCAATTAAATAACACGTACCGTCCTCTCCGACTTTAAAACACAAAAAATAAACTTTTAGTGTGTTTTTATATCATTTGATAAACAACTAAATTTCTGTTGGCCAATGTTAATTTTTTCCACGACCAATCGTGTCTATTTTTATTAAATTACTATCAAAACATAAACATACTGGTGCCGATGACGTAAACAAATATCATATTTTATAAAATAGACATTGTATATAATGTCACTACTTATTTCTGAACATTTTTTCTAATATTTTAAAATTTCCAGACATAGATAAAGTATTATATATGGAACATAAAGTAATATATTGAATAACCTACTCATAATTTAGTTTAAAACAATCTAAGAGGTCAGACAAATCACATTTTATCATAATTGTTTAGCACTAGATAACTTCATAGTATCTAAATCAAACATTAATACTCAGGAATAGAAGACGAATTTCATTTCGTATGTCTCGTCCACAATGTTGTGAGAGACAAGTGTGTATTCATAATGTAACTATTCTTTAATTTTATAACTTAGTCAAGTAAAGACTAAGGCTGCTGCGAGTATCCGAGTACTCGAATATTCGCGATCTCGACCAGAAAATCGAGTACGCCAGAATATTCGTCACGACCGAAATCGTCGGATCGCGATCTATTTTTGAAAAAAAACATAAAGCACATTTTAGCTTAATTACCACTGAAAACGAGTCGCATTTCTTATGAAAACTTATTAAAACGTATTATCTTGTGTCAAATTTTCAATTGATACACATTTAAACAATAATGTTATCACTGAAAATGCCCATCAAACGTCTGTGTTTCCCATATAGTAAAATGTCTGTAATTCTTCACTTATTTTTGTTATTACATGAATGCCTGAACGCTTAGAACTCCATTCACAAGTGATTCGTGGTTCAAATCGTGAATCGCTACACGTGAATCGTGGTTCGGATTGGATCGCAAGTATCTCAACGATCCACAGCCCTAGTATTTACGTTTTCTTATCTCTATTAATAAAAGTATTATGATAGAAGCAACTGCAACAACCTTTGTTGAGATAAGTGCGCATTGAAAAATATTATATCTATGATTTACTTACAGGGACAAAACAGAGATAACGAAATGTTATAAGTTCTATCAATAAACCTAAGTTTTTGACATAATTTCTTTGTAGGCGTACTAAATTGATTTTCACCACAGGACTGTCTCGTCCAGCTTGTCCAAGAATAATTGCGTTTAACCCAGCAACTTGTTGGCAAGTAATTGACTTAGATTGTAATTTCAAGTAATTTGAAATATAACATAACATGTCGATTCCATCAGGGTTGATAGGGCATGAGGTTACTAATGTAACCGCTAGATAATTTGCTTGAAGTGACACATCGTACAAATAGTGATACTAGAATCAAAGACATAGTTTCGATGTTTGTTGGTGTGACAATTAAAGGTACTCATTCACATATTTCAACTTAAATATCAACTTTGTCTGAAACTATCAAAATTGTATGGAAATACTTTTGAAAGCAGGAAATTAGTGATTTGATAATGACAATGCAAGTGCAATTTGACATACAAGTACAAATGATGGTGCTTCAAGTAGTAAAAATCTACCCTGTATGTCACGGTATAGACAATGTTAGTGCATTTTTGTGACTTTTATTGTATATTTTTTGCAATCTATATGTAAGTTTGTCCTATAATATGAAGACTCAATTTTTGACACAATTACAGACACTATATGGTATTTTGAAAATATTTAAAATCTTAGCCAAATCTGTGAACTAGTACCTTTAATTACCTTATAGTTTTATACTAATTTATTTTATCTTGATCGTGAAGCAAGTTATACGACTTAGATATATCACTTTCGTGTCCACTTTTTGGATTCCCAGTACTGAACTAGTAAAATAAAGCTGTAGTCAGTGTTCTCATACTGATAATTTTAGTGGGTGCATATTACACACAACTGTTAAAGTGACGGTGACTCGTAAAACGGTTAAGTAACTGTTTAGATGATGTAAGAGTGATTTATGAGTAAACGCGTCTTCATTAAATATTCTCAAAATCTATGGGTCAGTTTGCAATAAAATAATAGGAATTAAATATTACTTGTTCAGATACTGAACAATCTAATCGAATAAAAAATATACGATTGTTAAGGCAATGAGTGATGTTTCAAAATTTATGGACTAAAAACTAAACATCACTCATTGCCTAAACGATCGTATATTTGTTTATTTCAACACCAGTAGTTTCAAAATAGCGTCTAAATATGTCCGAGATTATTCGCAGCGAATGGCCGAGGAGTTTCGAATGTATTGTTATGGAACGTTTTGGAACGTTTAGGGTAATTGAACATGCTACTGGAGTACTATTTCCCACGATGTATCATATCAATTATAGATAAACCACGACAAAAAAGATAAAACTTAAGTCTCTTTAAGTCAAAATTGATATATCTATCCATGAATTTATCGTCTCAGCTGACTGCCAATTTGCCTATACTCGTGCTATAACTTACTGCCAGCAATTTTCTATAAAATGATACATTATACAAATCTTATACTACGATTTGAATTTGCTTTACTGGGAAATATTGAATTCTTCTACAACAACATGTTGTGTAATTGTTTATTATATGCTTAGTTTGCAGAAACAAGCTATTTCTATGTTTTTTTTCGATATGTTATTGTTGTTTTGTTGATAAACATGATAGGAGTCATTCGGAACACATCGACCTTCATGAATGAATAATTTCGGAAGGATTCGCGGGGGTCTACCTTGGCGGCTTGGGTTTTTACTACCTACGCGAAGCGAAGCACGTAACGGTTATGAAAATAGTTCTTGAAGTATACACATAGATCTTTGTCAAACCATATTTCTATGTTATATATTGAACCAATTATTGTTCAGCGATATCATTGAACTGTATTCTTTCAAATTTACGGACTAAAAACGAAACATCACTCATCGCCAAACGATCGTGTATTTGTTTACTTCAACACCGGTAGTTTCAAAATGGCGCCTAAATATGTCCAAGGTTATTCGTAGCGAATGGCCGAGGAGTTCCGAATGGATAGGAGTATGTGGTCGGTAAGGTCAGACGATGTCATGTCACTGACTTATCGTTCAATAAATTGATGCATTGTTGCATGATGATATTTATTTTGAGAAATGTATTAGATTAAGGTAATCAATCAAACTAGAGCGAGAACTGCCATTTTGTTTAATTTTAACAGCAAACAGTAAACCAATCTCTGATATAAAGTATTATACTAGAGGTGATCAACTGAGCATCCATCTTCGGTTATCCCACGATACATTACTCCGCTATGCTACGTTACAAATGCAACGGGTGAAAGTATTGTGGTTGCCGACGAGGCCGATCACCATTTGTCACAGAAACCAGTAAGTCCTATCTATTTTAACCTGTATGTATGTGTTACACTGACGAATTTAAATTTAGATATGGCCTTTTCCAAACGAAGGTCACGTTCAGGAGACATTTTCTAATCATAATGAGGAAATTGTTATGATACGTAACCTGTTTACATCGTCTACGTTACGCAATTTGAAATGAGCCGTCCAATCGCAGACTGTGAAATATACCGCTGTTAAATAAGCTTGCAAACCTTGGTCTAAAAATAGAAATTACGAAATCAAAATGTTATTACAACATGTTATAGTGTTTAGTCTAGATGAAAGCTACGCATTGATTGGTCGACACAAAGTTCATCTCGACGTGACCTTCCACGGAGACAGTAGAGATCCTGTACGACAATGCTCTACAGGATATCTGTTTACGGAGGTTGCAATGGTGCTATGTTAGTGTTACTGCATTTAGATGGAGATTCTCTCAGACATTCTATCAAATGAACTGTGTGATATTCACGGCTAGTTCACTAATAAGTCTAGAATATAATTAGTTTTTCATTCAGTTATCGATTCTTCTAATTAGTTGATAGAGAGTGTCTATATCCGTGAAAGCTAGAAACGTTTATATTTCAGCTAAAAGAAGGAAGAACAGTTTAACGTATTCAATAGCTCAGTAACTGTGGAGTATTCTGTTGCACAAGTCGATATCGAGATTGGCCACGAGTTTTTTCTAAGAAAACGTATTTGATAGGAGTGAACGTACAATTCCATTATGTTAAAACTGAAAGATTAATTTTAGGAATGTTATTTATAGGTTTCGTAGTTTAAAATTGTAAGCCCTTTAATTTTAAAATAAGATTTGTTCAGGTGCAACATTTATTGTATGTATAAAACGATTTGATTTGTGCATTAACTATGAAAAACATATATAATCACTAAAATGTTTACATGCTCGAACCATTATGACTGCAACTTTGAAATGACATATGATTTCAGTAATCAACAAACAGAGAATAATTGTCTAAGACAGGGGCGGATCCAGGATTTTTTCTAGGGGGTCCGAACTTTTCTAGGGGATCCGAACCTTTCTAGGGGGGTCCGAACCTCGTACCACAACCACATAATACACATTTTGCAGAAAAAAATGCAACAAATTAATAATAAAAACTACATAACCATTAAATCTTGTCAAGCACCGAGAAAAATTGCTTCATGCTACTTAAAAATGACTTACAGGCAAGAAATACACTAATGGATAGGTACATTTTCCAAATTCTAGGGGGGTCCGGACCCCCTGACCCCCCGCTGGATCCGCCCATGTTAGAGATGGGAATGGAAATTTGCATAGAAATCATGTCTATAGATAACGAGCATGTTTGTTTCGAGGTGGATTCCATTGTGGCTAATATGAGAGTATAGCTAATAATGTATTTACGAAAAGTTTAAGACTAAAAAATAACACAAATTTTTTTCTAAGATTTTCAAATAATTGATTTTTCGAGTTTAAAATGCATAACGTTTGCACAAAATTTCTAACCATTATGAAATCATACCAATTTATCAAATGTTGCATTTCATGTCAAACAAACAATACAAAATTGACAATGCATATTGTAATGCCTACACGACAATGGTATGGAAATCACACGTCTAGTATAGTTAATTTGCTTTACAGCGAAATGATATTAGTAAAACAACACATCTAATACACAGTTATTATATATCACATTTGTAAGGCGCTCTTTTCATATTAAAAATGTGTTCAAATTTGCTCAATCAGCATAATAAATTTGATTTTCAGAATGTCATTTAAACAAATGGAAAACAGACATATACGAGTATTTCCTTATAGATTGAATCAATGAAATAAATTTGCATATCTGAATTCAAAGACTGATAGCTTTTATTATTATTTTAAGTTCATAACGTCATCGGATATTCGTCTTAAAATCTAATGATACATTGTATTGCATATTTCACAAGTTTGATGAATTATACTTTCGAGACATTGCTAAAATTATCTTGATCAGAATTTCAAAACAGTTTTCACATACAATTGAAATATTTTGATTGCAACAAAAAAGTTATAAACTTCAATAAAAATATTTCAGATAGCAAATTATTTTCTGTCTTAAATATCAATTACATTAAACTTACATCAAGCAATTGCAAAGACACGTATATTATAACAGAGGTGTATGTAAAACATATTAGATGACAATTTGATTAAATTCTGACTCAGCATTGAGCAAAACAAACATGTAATGGGAACAGCAATCATTAACTGATTTTTAAGGCAAAAGCAATCAATGAGCACTCCTTTTATAATGTTTTGTTGCCTTATAGTTTATATAAATTGTCTAGAAACTAACTAATTACACACGTTAATGTAATTTGTCTCTTTAAACAAAGATGCCGCTCATCATTAGGGGCGTTATTTTTTACGCATTTTATACCATACGAATACTAAACAAATTAAGGTTTATTACTATTAGATTTTGGCATTCTTGTTTCGGTTAGTCCTCATATTCTTGTATAAATTCAATTAATACATTAGTATAGTTTATTATAAAAGAATTCAGTGACACGGTTTTAATTTTCCCTATTTGATTTTGTATCATGCGTTTTAATAGCACAAGATCATACACGCTGACAATTTTAATAGCAACAAGTAAAGTCTATTGATATATCCAATCTAGTATATATGGTATGGTAAACCGAAATAACCCGGGTCGATAGCGCAGTTGGTAGCGCGCCGGGATTTGGAATCTCGAGCCCCGAAGTGGGTACGGGTTCGAATCCTACCGGGAGGTTATACCCTTCTATGAAAATTTGACAATGATGTCCCATTTTCCTCCATTGATTAGATAATATGGAAAAGTTTCCGGCCTTGTGGAAGGGTAGGTGAGTACTGGTTATAGACAATGGTCCAGGAAAACTAGGTTAGGTGCGCTGGACGCCGTATATTGTGTTGACATGGCGTTAAATCGAGTAAAAAACAACAACAACAAAAAACAACAAAACCAAAATCCGTCGTTATTGCCATGAATAAAGATCCACTCTACTAATAGTAGATTTTTCTTTGATACATTTTAATGACATTTTGATGACGATTCGGCATATTTAAACAATTATCAAGCATCTTTAATACTGACTTTCCCCTGGTCAACACTTTTAAAAACAATGAACAGTTTTCTCGTTCAATGTCAAGTATGTGGTCAAACAAATTACTAATAATTTATCGTTTCTGCATCAGACTAATTCACTGCTTCACGTTTGTTTCCATGAAATCTTTGAGAGTATTCAGTGAAATTGTTCAAAGAAATGAAATATAATGATGAATTCTGACTGACTATAACCTTGGCGTGATTTATGCCTTTTACGTTCGATAGAAACTCAGTAATTGTTTTAGAGATAAATGGAAGTGATTATTCTTTGCAATCATGTCTGCTTGAATAAAACACGTTTGTTCAATGTAATAATTCCTGCTTGTAAGAAACACATGTTTGTTTCGCGATAAATTGTTGATAATTCAAAACCTTAAGAGAAGACATTCGCTCGTATGTTAAGCATAGGTACCGACAATTTCTCATAGTAAATTATATTCACTTCAAATCATAAATATATATACATAGTTTGAAGGGTGCATTGTAACAGATATAAAAGATCAGAAGAATATCATTAAATAACAAGCTTCTTCTGTACAATGATGTATACGCTACGACTAGAAAAAAAACACACATGAAAACGAACGATGAGCCATTTAGCTTATAACAAGTATAAAAGTGGTTCAATTGCTACACGCTATCACCACAGGCGGTCGGCTCGGTCACAAAGCAAAAACGCCATACGAGATACATATTTATAGTGTTTTTGCTTTTGGACCGCGCCGGTTGCGTGTGGTTATCACTGATTTTTTATCAATGACAAATTATATTAAACTTTCGTTGGTTTAAATACATACTCCGACTAGTCGTTATCAAATATTAACAACGTTGAAATCAATTACAAGTATTCTGTCAATTTTCTGTGAAAGATCAATGATGAGACACTGAATTGTTTGACACATTGTTCTAAATTATAACATACCAGATGATGTGTCGGAGAAAATAAAGTACATTGTTTAGAGCATCATAACATTTACTGGTTATCCGGCGCCGCAGAATTTATGCATCTTCGAAAGGTTTTATATTGTTTTAAGCAAGATGTACGATGTTGCTGATTTGTTGGAAGTAAATATTTAACAGAAACATATTTATAGAAAGTATAATTTTATTTTAGCTAAAATACATCTACAACTGGAAAGTGCAGTCATTCAAACCTTTATTTTGTTTAACATTCATTCTTTCATCTTAAACTAGCCGTGGTTGTGGCGTAGTGGTTAGCATGTCTGACTTCGAATCGGGAGATCGCGGGTTCGAAACCCGGTCGCGGCAGGTCATACCCTATACATGAGTTGTCGGCCTCGTGGTAGGGTAAGTTATTACTGGTGATAGAAAAAGTGTACAGGAAACCTATAGTAGGAAGAGCTGGCCGTCGTGTATATGACCTATATTATTTGTTGAATGCGACGTTCTTGGAGATTTAGTATATAGATATTTCCGGAAGTTAAAGTTTGCCCCTTTCGATGTAGTTTATATATTTAAGTTTAGAAGAGGTCACAAATAACTTGTCTGGGAAGATAGTCAGAGTTCGTTCTGTACTAGAAATAGACATATAAAACATCATAAAATAAATTTGTTATTCTATCTTATACTCAGTGGTCCAACTTTTAGATGAGAACATATTGTAATGTAAAAGAAAACTTTGAACTCGTTAAGATTGCTGGGACTGCATTGCTCCTCATCCGTAATAAGGGGTCATCAGGTGCAGTAGGGCAAAATGGTTATTTGATATAATCCGTTATGCACATAAATGATGTTGTGTTTGCAGCTTCATATGGGAAAATTAAACTATCCGGAGAGCAGAATGATTGCTTAAAAGAGAATCACAAATTTGGCAGACAATTGCTTACAATAAACACGCTTGCAAATTTGCATTTCTGACACACAGATAGTGAAATATGAGCGTTTTCAATTTGCCCAGTCTAACGAAGTTTAAACAAGTATTTTTCTGCCAGGGCAAAAACTAGGAATAGGCTAACAGATTCCGGTATAATGTATCAAATATAACAGTACAATAGCATGCTAACATGTAATGAAATGACATAAAATAAACATGAACTAATGCGCTAAAACATATTAAAAATTATTCCGTGTGTTTCGACAGAATTAACATAAATTTACGAGACGAATAGCGAATATGATACGTAACATTAAACATGCATCAATTGTTTTGCCAATCTTACTAAAATACAAAACAAGTATTTATGGATTTTATAAAACAGATTTTATTTCAGCCAATCCATTTCCTTTCCCTGATGACTAGTAAATGTTGTTATTGAGCAAGATATAAAACAAAACATGTTATTTGCAATGACATAATCAACTAGAACATAATTGTTCAACAGTATTAATCTATTATTTGACTTAATGATTCATTGCTTACGATTTAGCATTGAAACTAGATGACGATATTTCTAAATTCTAAAAACAAAATGTTTTGTTAAACTTGCCTGTAAATTTTAAATATATGAATATTTGTGTTATGTATACTGTCACTCTATATACATGTAAAACTATGACTGCTGAAGGTAAAACTGCTGTTCTCTGCCAAAGCAATACAGACAATGTCGATCCTTAATTCAAGTTCAATAACCTGTAGGTTTACTCTATATTTGAGACAGAGGGAGTCGATATTGCTAAAGAAAAATTGTAAAATGAATTGATAATGTATATACCAACGTAAAACATCAGAGAGTGAAACTAAATATGGGATAATACCTTTCATCGTTCAGATTTCATAAATATGTCACTTAATGTTTCAGACATTGTTATTGATAGAGATATAAATAATACCAATTTTCTGTTTGTCACTGTAAACAATATGGCTGTATATACAATAACGTAATATATAATCATTATACTTGTCTATTTTGGTATATCTTACATGAGTTAATGTCAAGAGTTAAAAGCATTTTGACTCGAACCTATATGGAAGAAAAATAACGGGATAGTTTACTTAGAGCAAGGACTATGACTTAGACATGGTTAATATGAATGGAAGCATACCAATATATAAAGAGATGTAAAGAGTTAAAAGCAATTTTTAGTGATAAATAATCAGTTACATTTGAAACCGCCTTGTTTGCTCTTTACCACGAACCTGTGTACGACATTCCTTGAATAAAGGTATAGGATAGAACGAGTTCATAATAACCTAACACAAACTTTCTGATCATTTTTAAGGACAAGACGAAGATTCGCATAGAAAATCTAATTAAAATAAGCAACAAACTAACGCTATCTTTTAAAAATCTAATTGATGGTTAATTAGGAGAGAAAACAATTACTTGTTTACCAAGTTGGTTCTAATTACACTCTAAAATGTTCGTCTCCATGAAAGTAGGGCGTGGTAAATTGTTTTCTAATTACAATGAACTTAGAAAACAAAAGTATTAGGAGAATTCAAAACTTTGAATCGAAAATTGAATTGAACTTAAATTGTCTTATTGATAATATTCTTCAAAAAAAAAGATTCAATGTCCTCGTAAAATGAAATATAAGTCAGGAACGAAGTAATTACATTTGTTGTATATTCAATGAAGCCTCCAGGCTAGCTCAGTTGGTAGAGTACGAATATGCTCATCAAGCGCCTGCAGGTTTGATACCAAGGCGGGGTGTACTTTTCTGTAGCATGGACATGAAATAACGACTATGATCATTCTCCCACCTACCGCCGATTCTAAATCATGTAGGGCAGTAGTCAGTCAGTGGCTTAAGTATCCGCCTAGTTACTGGTTAACATCTTAATTTAGAGATTTAGTCTTTCCAGGAACGGTGAGTAGGTTAAATGATCGTCAACGGCGTTAAACCCAACAAAATGTTATCATCAAATTCACTTAGAAACATTTAGCAATACCTAAACAGCAAAAGATTTAAAATAAAAGCCTGTGAACTTTTTAAAACATTTAAAGTCAAATTATTCAATCGTGACTTTGATGACACTTTAACAGATAAACCGGTCATTATTTTAAAAGTGTACTCTTCCAGTCCCGGCGTTTTAAATAAAACTACGGCGTTAAACCCAACAAAAAAGTTTTCATTGATTTCACTATGAAACATTTAGCAAGACTAAATTTCCAGAAGGTTTTAACTGAAGCCTGTAAATTTCGTAATGAAAATATTTAACATTTTTTAGCTCACATGAGCTAGCTCAGGGTGAGCTTTTAGGATCGTTGAATGTCAGGTGTCCATCGTCCGTCTACAATTGTTTGTGAGGATGCTTGTCTAGGTAATTACTCGGACGAGTTCGAACATGGGTCATCTCGGATGAAAAACTAGGTCACATGAGCTAAAATTAGAAAAACCTAGTTAACACTGTAGTGGCTACTGTTTTGATCGAAATATCCTGAAAATTGGTCTGAAAATGTTTTGATGATTTCTAAGTCAGGCTTGAGTATGGGTCACTTGGGGTCAAAAACTAGGCCACACAGCCAAAATATGGAAAACCCTTGTGAATACTCTAATAGTCACAAATTTTACCCCATTGTCATCAAATTTAGTCAGGATGTTTGTCAATGTAATTGCTTGAATAAGTTCGATGATGGGTCATCGCGGATGAAAATCTAGGTCACATGAGCTAAAAATAGAAAAACCTTGTTAACACTGTAGTGGCTACTGTTTTGATTGAAACATCATGGAAATTAGTCTGAAAGATTGTTTCGATGATTTCTAGGTCCAGTTTGAATATGGGTCACCTGGGGTCAAAAACTAGGCCACACAGCCAATGGTACTTAGGTGAGCGATAAAGGGTCATCATGATCTTCTTGTTAACTTTATTTAACTATAACTTTTATGACACGTTAACAGATTTCCACAAACAGAGCGCAACTGAAAAAGTAAAAAAATAGATATCTTACTTGTCTTTTTAACCAGCTTAAGTAGTTATGTCAATGCATTGAAAAACAGTGTTGAAGTTGCATATCATGTAGAACTTATTATTAAATGTGCATTAATCGATGCCATGCATGATGTTGTTAAACTCTGGTATTTCTATTTAAATTCTGATTGATTCTCTTTAATCATAGTTAACCGGACGACAAACTGTCGGTTAAAAATAGTCTAGGGAATATTTTACTGCCCATTAAAATTGCTAGAGTTTGTGCGTAGGTTTCAATTCAATCAGACTTGAATAGGTATGTTTTCATACCAAATAAATCGTGCATTATTGTGATCTGCGAATACTCTAATCTCATTAATCTCAATATCAATTCATTTTCTATTCATTAGACTGAGGAAATAAAATCGTAAATTATTCATTTGATTCGTGAAGTAGAAAACGGAAGAATGGTCTATCGTGATTGCAAGCACTCTTTTACAGTTAATCGCAATTTGTTTGGTTAAATATGCATTATTTTATCAACAATCGGAAAATGCATTCAAACGTCGATTCAATTTGTAACAAAAGCATGCATATATAATTATGTTCATAGCTTTTGCATAACCACCGTCTTGGTAAATCAGATATACTGTGTCATTACTTAACAATGATCTTTTTCATACGCCTCAAAGGCCAATTGTACCAACAGATTTTACTATGGTAAAATCATACCCTAATGTAAGTTTCCAGTTAATTCTACACAAAATTGGATGCTTTTAGTTGATTCCGCCCATTGCCCAACTCAACCAAAAACCGCCTAACAAATGGGTGCTTTTTCGTTGATTCCACCAAAAAATGGGTGTTTTTGGTAGGTCTATCCAACAATGAAATATCTAAGTAGAAAACTATTTGTGCATGACCAATGACTAAAATAACTTACCATTACTTTTTAACAACAAAATACAGTTAAGTCAATGACATTTATACCTAAATTTGGCCATTAAACGATCTTTTAGACAAAAACATAGTTCCCAGAGTTCAAAGTTCAAATGACATAAACGTTGACATACGACAAATGTGATCGTAGGAAAATGAATAAAATCTCGCGTTATAACTGGATTTAAACCCTACTGTTCGGCAAAAGTGAAAGGAATTAACTAATTCACAACTAGGATTAGCATTTAACATCAAAGGAAATATAGCAACAGAAATATAGAGGATCAAATTATGTAAAGGTCGCGAAAACTAGTTATGAAATATACTCGATAAACAAACATTAATTTGAGCTTAGAATCCTATTCATAACCAACATATATGAGCTAATGTGTTCTGTGTGTTGCCCAGGACACTAGTCATTGTGTGAATTATCGCTAGAGACATGCATCACGCACACAAAACTGGAACGCAGAAAATGTAAACATGAATTACAAGGTACCTTTTGGTTTTAAACTGTAGTCATAATGTGTATTTAACCCCGTTCCAATGTAACCGGGAACGCCTAAGGAATCGGTTTATGTTAAATCATTAACAGTCGTACTAGATACACAAGTACTACAATTTATGCAAATCGGTCAATACATGCGATTTAAAATAAATTGTTTGAGTTTAATCGCTTATAATTACTATAAAAATTATTTAGATATTCAGTATCTGTCAACAGTATAAAATATTAGAAACTCTTCTAAAGCAAAAAATTATGACATATTTGAAATTGAAATTCTGTATATAAAACGAATAATTCGACATTTCAATTAAATTCTTAACAATGAATTTAGACGATTCTGCATTTGTTGTAAGTTCTAAAATTAATTTGGATATGTAAATATTATTGAAGTCAAATAACACCCATACGACAAAATGACATTTTCAACAATCGATGGGCATAATGTTTTAAACTTATTGCAAATTGACTTTTAATATCAGTTTATACTGCTAAGGAATATTCAGTTTTCTCTATACAATTCAAATTTTGAAAATAAAAGTTCAGTAAAAATAAATGATATGTTAATTAATTTTATTTTACTTTCTCGAAACTCATATTATTTAAGTGTCATTAATTGGATAACTTTGAATTTATACAAAGCACAAAGATACAAAATTTATAAAAGGTACATTTATTATTATTATTATGTATACCGCATTTGTATAGCGCTCTTTTCATATTGAATATATGTTCAAAAGCGCTTACATTTAAAACAATGCTAAATAGAAAATTATAATACATGTAAATGTTTCCATTATCACTCTACTAGTATGTAGCTAGAATATTTTGCCATACTGACGCACAACTGTACAAACGCATAATTCAGTCAGAGTAAAGCACACAATCAGTTGACTTCTACGCCATCATAACCACTTCATATTGATCTATGTTATATTCAATTGAATATCAGATTACTGAATTTTGTTTTTGCATTGTCAGCAAAGATAGTTTCAGATGAAGTAGCTGCACTTATGATAGATGGGGAAAATATTCAATAAAATAATGAGAAAATCCGACCTGAATGTCACACTCGATCATGAATCAAATATATGCATTTATTGGTAATATCTATCAGACGGATTATTATTATAAATAGCTAACTTAGCGTTTTCTGCAGCGTAAGTGTATCCATTTAATGGTAAGAAATGTTGTTGGATTGGCACTTTGTTATAATTATGTAAACATTGCAGATGCAGCACACAGTGAAACCGATTTTATATCACAATGGAAACATACGAAACAGGATGCAAAAGAAAATGATGAGCTGAAAAATTGATACCGACTTTAATTTATTAATCGTCCGAAAGTCTATAAGGAAATTAAGGGTTTTGTTACTATAGTTACAGTTATTTCAAGTTACAGAACTACAACATTATAAAATTGACCAATAGAAATAAATATATTTGGCATAACACAATATATACATGCGTACGCAATTCAAAAGTATAACGAGACCTAATATATAATACATGCCTTTGTACTTAACTTAGTATTCCGTAGGAGAAAAGAAATGTGAGATATTGTTTTCCGGTCGTTAGATATATAACAGAACCGTTATCTTGTCAGTGCAAACAATAATTCTGTTGAATTTAAGCAATTTGTGTCTTTCAGGGAAAACATTGCATTCATTGTAATCCAGTTATTAGCGGTTCCTAGTTGCTATTCTTTAAACAAATAACAGTGTACATTTAAGTCAACTATCTCTAACTAATCTATCTCTATCTAAGTCAACTAATGAAGTCTAACTTACAGATAATGTTTTCCCCAATCAAATGAAAATGAAAGGACAACTTAAGTGATTTAACTTGGCTTTAACTAGGTTTTAATAAAAAGTACAAAAAGGTCGTATTAAAATTTGTTGGTGAATTTATACTATATTGTTAAAAATCGTACAGATTGAAGTCCTTTTTCCAATATTTGCCAAACCATGTTATATTTTATGCAAAAATGTACTGTCATTGATTATACAAAGGACTAATAGCAAAAAATGCATAATTACAATGTTCTTTAAATGCTTTAGCGATTGCCTGTAGGACATAGCTCATCATGGTTCTGGTGTAGATAATCATACGCTAGACCACAATCTTACACACGCAAATAATCGACCAGATTGCGCCAACATCATCTTATCTTTAATGACCAAGAGATAGAAACATTTACACTTTCTGATATTACCAACAGTATAAGCTCAAGAACCACAAGCTTTGTGGAATGGCATTCGTTTAATTAAATATTAATTAATCAGGAGATGATTTAAATTATTTTATTTTTTATTAACATTTGGTTCGTTTTATACCGGATTAGTTCCTATGTTCTGATACAGATAACACTTACACTCCACCTGATGGTCGAGATATTATCTTTACATGCACATTATTTTATTGATCAATAGAACGGAAATAAAATATCTCAGTTCTCTTTCCACGGAATGAAATGGAGAGGATGTGTATAGGCATTATATGCCTGTTATCCAATCCAATTTATAGAATAAAATATGTATTAAATTAACTATTTTAAGTAAATTATATTTATCATATTGTTGGGTTAAAATGGTATGACTTTTGTAAAAGTTGTTTACTATACTTTAAATCGAGGGCTGAACGAAACAATATTATAACTACCTTTATTTTCAAATATAGGTACAAAAGTGTTTCGTTTAGCCGTCGAAATGAAACGAGCAAATTCGACAATTATAGACGGAGTACTACAGTACGTGTATAATAAACGTTGTTTGTGAAGTTCAAACACGAAAGTTGTAGCATTTCAACATTATTCGTTCTCGATTCAACAGACATTCAGGAACTCACAATGTTATTGACAGTCTTGTCCTTAAATATACCCATGAACGCACTTGAGAAATAAAGTAGAGTTGAAGCTATATGTAATATTTAATAATCTTGTGATTAACTTGTTTTCAATCTTCAAACACTTCTAGAATATCTTGAATCGTTTAAACTTAAATGAAATCTGAAAATTATAATGGAGACTTCAAGACAAGTTAATACAAAACTATTCCTTTAGAATTCTAGGGATTCTATATATGTGTGTAAATATTTGATGCATCTAGTGAACGTTGTCAAGTCAGAAATCCTAGAATTTCGAAGTGATTCATGAATATCAACTCTCCATCTAGAAGTAACAACAATTGTAAAAATCAATTACCAGCAGTCTATCAAATAGTCTGCGGAAGATCAATGATAAGAGAGAAAAATTGTCTAAAACATTGTTCTAAATTATAGCAAATACTAGACGATGCTAGAGATAGGAACAGAAATGTAATTACTTCTTTTTCTAATCAAATTTCTTCTGTGTTTTTTAATAAGCAACACAAACACTTATCAGTTTGATATATGAAAACAAATGCATCACTTCAAAGAGCAATATCTCTCAATAGGAGCATAGACAAATTCCAATTATATGGATAGAAAATTTAAAAAAACTTCAATACTGCTAAATGATGCTATAGAAATTGATGTAAGATTTTCTTACCAATTGAATCTCTATTTAAAATTAGTTGCACCATTACATTTTCATAGGATCTATTTATGCATTACACTTTATTCCATCACTTCAACAGTTCTGCATACTGGAAGCTGTACGTTTCAGTTTTGATAGTAGTAAAGTAATAAAAAATCCATATCATAAAAATAGTAACTACAGACTACTTAGAATTTCAATTTTTCATTAACATTTATCTACTAAGTGTCATTCTTAGTTCACTTTGACACAGTCAAAGAAACACCCATGTTTTTGAGACTTGTCTTCTACAATGTACTTATTATAAATTTGTAGTTTCCATCACAAATAACAAGTCATAATTTTGATTACTTCAAGATTTCATTTGTTTTCAATCATCAAGAAATGACTTGAGTACTCTAGAATGTTCTACATTATAATATGATTAGTACAAACCACTAAATTAAGTGATTAATAAAGGTGTTGAATTCAGATTGTATTATTCCCTAGCGACATTGTTTGTTACGTTATGAGATCAGTTATTGCTATTGTGACGAAAACGACACAACCGTTTTGGGAATTAATCTGAGATATTCTATTTCAAAATTATCACTTAAATAAATTAGTATCGGAATTTTACGCATTTGTGGAATAGAATTCAGACACAAGAAGACGTTCAATATAGGAACATGTCGTTTAATTATCCATGACAATGAATCCCAGACTAAAATAAACGTTAAGCCTATTACCAATGATTTTTGTGAACACTAAAACATGTTTATTTTCAAAAAATGACGTCAATGTGTTCTTAAATAAGTTTATAAGACTATATTTACCTCAACAGACTTTCCGCAAATCATGATGTAACTACAAGTGTTATGGTGGTACGTCACGATATATAACAGATACCAATATTGTTTAAAGAATACCTAAATTAGGAATCGTATTAAAAGTTTTGTATATAACTTTGTAGTATTCTTTAAATATAATTATAGTGCGTTGATATATGTCTTTGTACAATTCTTTGAGTTCAATTTCACTCCATTTATCAACATTTTCAATAGGTTTTTAATAAATGTACAACGACAGATTCATCTTCCCAACTTTCATTAAGACTAGTTTTAACCTTTTCCATTGAACCGGTAACTTTCTTCTCCCTCTTTTGAAAAAAGTCTATATTTAACATACAATTCTCACGGAAAAGGTAAAACTTGTTTCTGCCTGCAATCGAACCAATAATCTCCTGATTTGAATCATGGACTCTACCATTGCACCGGAGCCGTATTATTTATACCTTAGATAACAATTCATGTGTCGTGTATCAAGCACTGAAAATTAAATTACATCTTGCGGACAAAATAATGTGACACAGTCATAAATATTCATTATTTTAGGACCAGGAAAATTAGAAGCATGTACCTTAACAAGCTGTCTAACATGCCTAGGTTTTGGGCTGAATAAAAAAAAGGTAATATTTAGATATAAGATGCTTGCAATCTGGTCAGGATATGTTTGGTAACAACATAAGGGTCCGTTTAAAATTGGTATAATTTTCCTGGTCCTAGCATTGGCTATTAGTGAGTAGTCAATTGGTAAGACGTGTGGATAGGGATCGAACTGTTCTTTGTAAGAATCCAATAAGATACACTTCTTAGTCAGTTTAAATCATAAATGCAACCTTTATTGCTTTTATTAATCACGTTCTACTGAGTTCCTGCACAGTTACTCTATTCATTTGCATAAGTTTTGTCGACAATTTATGCTCTATAAAGATACATAACATTGATGAATTTTACAAAATAACCAAGCGCTATAACAGTAGATCAGGTAGGGCTGTGGATCGTCGAGCTAGTGGCGATCCGATCCGAACCACGTAGCGATTTACGGATCGAACCATGAATCACTTTTTAATGGAGGAGCATACAGGAATTCATGTAATAACAAAAATAAGTGAAGAATTACATGTTCCTTTACTATATGAAAAACTATGTACTATTCCATTTCTATTACCAGACCTTTTATGGGAATTTTTAGTTATAACATTTTTGTTTAAATGTGTTTCAAGGACAAATTTTGACACACGATATTATGGTCCCTACATAAATTAAAGTTTTCATTAGTAGTGCGGCTCGTTTTCAGTGGTAATTAAGCTGAAAATGTTCTTTTGGTTTTTTTTTTCAAAAATAGATCGCGATCCGACGATTTCGGACATAAAATCACTTTCATAGCAAAAAGCACAGGATGAAAGTGAAAATATATTCAAGTATGCAGAAAATATTTTGAACGTTTAAAGAACAGAGACGATTTTAAGCTAATTACGTCTTTAATAAAAATGTCTACACAAATGGAAATCATAACACAAATACTTGAAAAAAAGTCGAATCCTACCTGGATGTGTACAAACTGGTTCCATTTTGTCGGTGGAGTTCATTATATATGTTGAGTTTTGAAGAATAGAGAACATTGTCGATGGGATGCTTGAAGCTGTAAAAATCATTCGTGTGGTAGCCGCCATATTGTTGGTAATATCTACAGGATTGATCGGTAATGTCTTAGTAACCACTACAATATCATCTATAAGGTTAGGTCCAGATTGATTTGGTAGAATATAGCCAACCATGACTCACTGATTAAGCTGGAAATAAATAAAACAGGGTTTATACATTTTAAAAGAACATGTGTATATACATGTATACCTGTTTCATGTTAAGAAGATATATCTTTGTCTGCATTTTTCAATAGGTTATGGTTTCATCTATTTCAATAAAAAATTAAATAATCAGTTTAACGCTTTAACAATGTCAATGAAATAATTTGGATTTATTTGATCAGAAATTGTTCTTCGTACATGGCATATAAAACATGAACAAATTGTCTCGAAATGATAAGACCGAAATTCTTTGATCTATAAAAGATCAAACTAGTCTCAGGGATACATTGTGCATGTTTTGTTGATTTATTGGCATTTATATCAAATATACTAGTATGTAAATCTTATAAAGGAATCTTATTCCAGGAATCAAAGATTAAATGCGAATTTATAAAAATTCGTTACTGTGAATAGAAATTGATAAAAATTATGGTGGTTATAGACAATTATCCTTATATCACATTGGGAAAATAACATCATTTTCTCCCATTTCTCATCAAATATTCTGAAGTTACGTAATCAGATAACAAATATTTGAAGACACTGATGGCAATTAATAGTATGGTTAGGAAATTGGTAATAACTGTTTATATATCATTAATTTGTTGTTTATATAAAAATAAATATGTGTACGCTGTCAAATCGTTCATTGACGGGATGTAATTTGTTATACTATTTACACGCTGTCATAGTGACTGGCAACGGTATTTCCTGAAGCAATTTTGAAGCACAGAAATTATGTTAAATTGACTAGTCGAGAAATAATTCACATTAGTTTTTTTATCATAAAAGTAGTTACAAAGTTTAGTCAAAATGACAAATGTTGTTAAAATTTCGACTAACTAAACTTGACGAAGGTTTATTTCTACATTTACAAGAGCTTATTCTAGACAAGAAATGCCATCAAATGATATTGCCAACCCATCACACGTAAATATTAGTGCCACAAATAAAGATGTTACGGATGTTACGGATGTTTTGTTAAAACATTTGATCAACAGTTAACCAATCGATTTCCTGACACACGTTGACAAATGCACCTGCCATTCGATAGTGATTCTATTAGGTAGTACCATAGTTCTAATTACAAAATGAATTTCAACTAGAAAAAGCTATCGGTACATCAATGCAATGAACTAACATCAAAAAATATGCTTCATCAGAAAGTGCTATAAACAGTACATATAATGCCAAATGTGGATTCTAATACATGTATATTATTATCAAAAACTTAGTGATATTAAATCTAAAAGTTATAACCATTTTCTGTTAAAACATGTCTCAAGAGAGTAAGCATTTCTATTTCAAGAATTTTAAGTTTTCAAGTTGAGATTAAACTAGTTAGGAATTAAATTTATATAACAACTTTGGTTTAAACGTAATCACACTTCATCCGAGGAAACAATGGTTATCACAGTACATGATTTCCCTTGTTAATTTATTCGTTAGATCGTCTGATATCTTCACAATTAAAGACCTTCTAACGGCAAACTCACTAGAAAACTGTAAAAACTGCTTACAGACCGTACTTACTTATTTTGACATTATCCATATTTGAAATACGATGTACAAAACCGTGTAAAATAAATGTCCTGATATTCATATAATTATAACATCTTCATTAGCAATAAATCCCTATCATTATTGGTCACCACCGTTTATCAATACCTACATGTTTAGGTACTTATAAAGGTTCTCTCACATTGCCACTTTAAAAGGACATTTTACTAGTAATCGCTACGCCTTCTACAATTAATTGAAAAAAATCTACGAATGACGGTGCCACAGCTGCGACTTGAAATTCAAGCGAAATACATGTACACATTATATTTGCCAAGTTAAGTATGAGTATGTTTAAGTTCTAATCACTATAGTAGCCTTTAAAGATATGTAAGAACAATTTCTATAATTTACCCAATCTGTGTTTCATGTCAATGATAGTTCTGCTCTAGAAAGATATACAAAACTACCCAGACGTATTAACAAGTAAGAAATATTGAAACATAATAAGGCACAAAGGCATCTTGAAAAAACTATTCAAGAAGGAGCGTGTGAGCTAGCTATAAATCCACGAATCCGTGTATACAATTATCAAGAGGAAATATTAACACCGAAAATTTAATCAGTCTTCCAGACGCGTAATCAATATGCAAAACTGAAAATGAGATATATCCGATTGACAACATACAATCAATATAGTTAAAAATGGTACCATGACATGATTAGTGGTAAGATTTGCTTTAGTTATATTATGCAATTTCTTTAGGAAATTTTCATTAGCATTAATCTTATTACACACTAAATATTTTAATATATCTTACAAAATTCTTGGTAAGTCTATTTTATTCACTTCTTACTGTTTCATAAGTTAAATGAGTCATCCATCGGCACAAAAACAAATTGCGTCACTTTCATTTCAGCTTGTTTCTTATTAATTCTAACTTTTGGTGAACTCATTATAGCTAAGAATACTATTTTTACCGATAGGCATGTTTGAATTGGATGCATGGTTTGTAAAAGTCATCCGCAAATCTCCTTCAAATTTTACTTTCAACAATTAGCCAATTATAATGGTATTTATGTGTGATCTCTTTATGTTTCGCGTTGTTCATAAGCAGTTTTCAGATAACCCTGATTTTCTCGACTTGACTATATAAATAAATTGTTCGAATGTTGCACACTATAGAACAAATCAAACCAAATGGTGTGTTATAAATGCTACCGACAAAGATTGAACAGGCAATGTCTTCCACCAAACTCATTTCTTTGATATTGGATTTAATGTCATAATAATGGTGCCACACTTACCGGTGTATTGATACAGAAACAAACTAAAATATGCCACAGAAATATTTTAAATTATTGAATATAAAAGTCAAACTACCTAAAGGCAAAAATGACATCAACACATATTCGTTTATCTATTTCTAGTTTTAATTCATTTTCCCCAACGAAATGCAAGCAGTATACAGACAAGTAAATTACAAGATTGACGTAATGCGGAAATATGACAGTTAATTCAAAAACGTGTTATATATCGTAGAGACAATATTAAAACTGACACAGAGACATAAATTTGTGTGGGAAAAACATTTAAACGACACAATTGAGTATTTAAATTCTACTTTTCAAATTGTCTGACCTTTTAACAAACGCCGAGGTGATGTCCTCGTAGGCGTTTAAATGAATTACTGAAATTGGTGTCTACAACTTCTGCCACTGAAACCAGACTTCATTTCCGTGAAATTTTCAGAAATGTGAGAAAGACTATTTTATTGTCTGATGTCTCGTTGAGCATATTTGCGAAAATTGTTACATTTTGGGTAAAAGTCTTTCTACTTTAATTGAATATTGTTTTTCTCAATATTGGTTGTTACCAAAATGAGACAAGAGCGGGCATCATGAAAAGGTAACGATGTTAGACAGAAAACAATAAGCTAGCCAGATCTGCATTGGCTCGAAATACAATTACATAGTTCGTTATTGTCTTCAGCAACAAACTTTATACTTATGAGAGTGATTCATCTAAGTTGTTAGAACTTGTTTTACGATCGAGATAAAATGAATTTGTACAGTACCAAATAATAATATTTCTGGTTGTCGACATTAATTAGGTAATTGCTAATTAGCGTTGATTAGATGATACGTTTTGTGTTAACCAAACGGTGAAATATAGTTCGATATTGTGATTACATTAGGTGTCATTTCAAAAATACAATTGAAACATTAAGAATTAAGTATATCTACTCCAATAACTCATCGTAAAGAATCAAAATCAACATAACACTAACTGTGGCGCTTTTCACAAAAAATCTTACGATAAAAATTATCGGAAGTCGAAATCAAGAAACATTATACAACAGTCATTTTTTGCTTATCATTTTCAATTATAATTAAATCATGTAAAATATTGTATACTGTTAAATACCGTATCATAGTTACGTTTATTATCTTCGAACTGCGAAATTTATAAAATTGACTAACGATAATTTTTTCGTTGGAATTTGAATCAAAGCAAAGTGGATATCTACACAAACTGAAAGAAATATGTTGATAGTGTTTCTGTTTTACGAATGCTAATAGAAATCTCACATTAATTTGAACTCACACCGTACATTTAGTTGTGCCCCTATTTAAATATGACTAAATGAAATTTTATACGTTAACTTAAATGTTCTAAAACAACAATCACTATCGAAAGTAGTCTCAACCACTGGACAATTAAAAGTATTCACAACAACATTACAAAATTTGCTTTGTTTTAAACAACTGAGGGAATAAAGAACAAGTAATTATGTTGAAAAGTCCATCATAGATGTTTTACTTGATGTCACAAACTGATGATAATTTAATTTGACTAACAATACGGTGGAATGTATTACTCTGTGGTTTCACACGATTGTACGAGCACAATTTTCTTATTTGGTATTACATTAACATGTGGATGTTTAAAATGTGTCAACATTGATCAACGGCGAAACAACAAGGAGTCTGTGGGTGTGCTAATGGGAGATATTAAGGTTCATTCACTCCTTTTAGAAACCCATATTGTTGTAATTACTACGGATAGAAATGTCAACTCCACCATTTAAAATGTTCAAAGTTCTTGATAGGAGCATTATACAACACACACGAAAAAATATATGCATACATGAAACCTCTATTCAAGAAAGAGCTAATGGTCATTAATAGTATATTATGAATATCAAAAATGGCATAACAAATGTTGTTTGTTAAAGTGTCGAAAATTTGAACCAATACTGAGGTTATAGGAACTCATCAACATTCTTATTCAACTTTTTTACTCTGCTTGAATTGTATTTTAACACAACTCCGATAGAAAGGATAGAGATCCATCAGACCAGACCTATAAAGTGGTAATAATCACAAAAGAATACATGGAAACATTGTACATTTGCATATCCTATAGACATCATCTGCTAAGAATACTCTTAGGTCACTAAGCGAATTATTGCAGGGGAAAACACTTCGTTTAATGCCATAGCAATTTGATTATTGACTTTATTTGATGTCTAAATTCGTCTTTTTGAGGCATGCCAAAGGCAAAACACTTGGATTAATATAATAGTTCAAGGAGAAACCATACCCTATTATAATATATATTTACCTATTTAAATTAGTTCAACCTTAACGAAACCCTTAACCTTTAGATGAGGCATCATAAATAGAGAGCAGTAATGCTATTATTGTACATAGAAGTTATGTTAAACACTTCATGCTTAGGGCAGTATATGGAAACTATAGAACAAACATGCAATAATATGCTCACATGACCCTTTATTACTGTACTTATAAAATGTCAGAAAACCCGTTGTCTAATAAATAAGCAAAATGTGCTAAATTTAGTTACGAAAGTTCAAGAGTCTGGAATCAAAGGAGACAGAATGATAACAGAATTCCCATATGTACAAAATGTGATGTTGTTTTTGTATTAAATTACCTTCTCACATGCAACTATCTAATTTTCTTGGTTCAAGTTTGCTTGCAATAAGTATATGCTCTTTCTTCAGTTTAAAGAAGTCAAACAAGGCGCACATGCAAATATCTGCATACAATGTATTTGTCTCTAGTTCAATCTATTTAGATGTTTTCTTAAAACTTTACAATAAAAATTTAAATCTAACCAGAGTAATATTTCCTCGATGAATTGGCAAATAATTCGATTTTAGTTCGTTTTGATTTTTAAAATATATATACTGTCTCGTAAAACGTTCAATTACTGTGTTTATAATTTTCTTTTATCGCTACAAGAGTATTAAAAACTATAATATATAAAAAGTTTAAAGATAAAACTGGTTGTGATCAAAACCTTTAATTAGAAAAAAATGATTCGGATAACTAAAAAAGAATCAAGATTCAAATCACTATAGCTGTCCTTATCTTCTTATAATGCACGTAAAGCGTCAAGTATGAAGACGTCGACACGTATGATAATCAGTCTATTACATGACTCTGAGATTTGTATAATTATAAGAGATGAAATTCAATATCGTAAGGATGGATGTCTCAGAGCACACATAATGAGTTTTTATCTGGAGTTATCAATTATCGTGGATTAATATATCACTAGGTTATACTTTGTCACGATACTAAACTCAAGGGAAATATGTCGACAATATGAAGAACCTGATAATGATTTAGCTGTGTTTGTCATTTACAAATACTTACTATTGTTAAGTGTGACTGAATTAGCATAGTTTTCTACGATCTAAAAATTGTTACCAACAAAGAGAATATTGTATAAAGGTTCTGTAATAAGCGTAACAACTGTTTTGAATATACTTCCTAGTAAGACTGTTACAGTGTATCAACATTTGTGTTATATAATTCTCTTGTCTCCAAGCAGAATATAGAATAGAAGTGGAGTTGAAAAAACTCGTTTAGTGTTAGTCAATGCAAACACAAAACAGGGTTTACATTTTATGTTTCAAAACAGTGCCATGGCCATGACTGTGTACAATAAACCACGGCTTAAGTATTAAAAAAGCATTATACTGTGATGATACTATTATTATTATCATTATATTATTACTATTATATATCGCATTTGTTTAGCGCACTTTTCATATTGAATATATGTTCAAAAACGCTTTACAATCATATGCATAATTAGGAAATATGAGTTTAAATAAAAACGAAAATGAAAAAGATTAAGAGATGATAAAATATAAAAACAAAAACTGATGACTAATATAAAACTAAGGAAAAGTGATCGATTAAGTGCTCATAGTAGTTTAAAAACAACAACAACAACATAACAAGTGGATTTTTAACTGTAAAAGATAGTCAATGCGTGATAATGGATTGTTGGTAAAGCGGCAGCCAAAATGTCGATAGGGAATCAGGCCAGATGCCACTAAAATCCATGATTGCAAGCTGCAAAGTTGGATTCTTATCCAAGGCTCCCACCCGAACATCCATCATTATCAGTGCCCGCGCGTCCCACCAACCATCATGCATTATATCGTGGTCAGATAAAGTAAAAGTGATAAAGGTTATGATTAGATTATGAATAAAGGCAGCCACCGACTAATGGAAACCAGACAAGATGCCTTGAAAAATCCATGATTGCAAAGTGCAAAGTTGGATTCTAATCCAAAGATCCCTCCAGAACATCCATCAGCGTCAGCGCCTGAGTGCTAAAATAAAGTTTAACTAATATAGGTAATACTATTATAAAACCTCATAAGGTGTTACGATTTATACAAGCAAAGTAGATGGCATACAATGTATTTAAAAGAAAAGTGAGCATTGCATATTCTGGATTCGTGCTAGAGACTACTTAGATTTAATCTTCATATCCAAATACTCCTGGATTCTGAGATGATCGAATGATAACATAATTCCCCAGAGGTAACAAAGTCGATAATATGTTTTACTTTTTATTTGCGTTAAGAACGTAATATCTACAGCTTGATGCACAGGAGGAATAAGTCTAGTCTCCTTAAGGTAAAGCCAAGTGAAATGGATGTTTGTCTTATCATTAATGACGATAAAATATAAACAATGACAGCGGAAAGTTTTCTGATTTGGAAAACCCACTTACATAAGAAATGCAAGTAAGCAAATATTTTATTCGAAAAGATTAAAGAGGTATAAAGCATAATTTTAATTGAGATCTAAAAAGAAGATGGTAAAGTTATACTGTACATATTCTATATACATGTTCTTCATACATAAGAGCAGACCAGTTAGAAAAATAATGTCTTTGATGAAATGGAAATACAATTTTACAGGCAGATTGCGACAAGACTACTGAGTAATGTATACACACATGACAATCTTCATTTATGTCAGGACATGGTCTTACATATCACCAAAACATAAACAAACAATTATAAACCAAGAACTAGCAATATAAGATCAAAGTTCCAATTCCATGCAATGCCATATATAATTACGGACTTCAGGCCACAACAAGTTGATCTTATGTTCTATGGATTTTTCTGGGGAAAAAATGGGGCGAGCGAGCGAAGAAATTTTTTTTTTAAAAGTCTTTATTCACTAGCTTTATATAGCGGTTTGACCAAATTTTTATGGGCGAGCGAGGAAATAAAAATATTTTTTGTGTAAAAACCGTCAAAATTAAGGTGCGAGCGAATCCATAGAACATATGATCAATTTGTTGTGGCCTCAAGTATTTTATTTATGAGTAACACGCTACATTATTTCCAAGTACGGTTGTGCGATTAACATCTGTGCTACACTCACCAAATTTGAATAAAACCTTCACTCCAGAGAGTTTGATTTGCACGCAAGAACACATCTATAGAATTCCTGTAAGATATGTAATTGGTAAGATGAACCACACATTCTTGCTTACATAAATCTAATTGTCAGTAATAAGTCACTCTTTGGCGAAACTATCCGTCACGGAATCACATTTCAACTTAACAATTTCAGGTCAGGAAAGGATAGATATTTCTAGATAATTATATATAGGCAGTTGTCAGAACAATCAAGAGTTCGCTACGTGATGAACTCCTTTGTGTTTGTAGAACTGTGCGTACTGAATAATGAATGTTTTGTAAAAGTAATGATAGATATGGAAGTTGAAATGAAGCAATACTACATCTATACAGTCATGTAGTTCTTTGTTAGACTAAACGAACTTGAGAACTTTACTACTTTAAACTTAGAGTAATATTAAAAATGTACGACAGGATTCAAGTTTTATTCAAATCGTCTCACAGTTACTTTAGTATAATTGTTAAACAGGCTCGAAGAACTGATTTTAATCAATCCTTTGAGACATCACAGCGCTTTTTAAATGTCAAAATATCTCAATAGAGATACTCACTACTCACTTAGTATCAATAGAAGCATACATATATACACCTACTTCTACCTACATATACACCTATTATCAAGATTTTAGCATTTTGTAGTCGACACTGGTTGCCTTAAGCCAATCAAAACGATGCATTTGAGGTCACATGAAAAGAAAATGGCCTTGAAAAAGTAAAAAAAGGCTTGTGTGAATGGACTCGTCTCCGCCATGAACAAGTTGTTAACTAAAATCAAGCTGGCGCATAGTCAATAGCGGGCATCAGCAGATGTTTAGGAAGACGGACATTAACATTTTCACGCAAGTATTTTTGATCGGAAAAAAGTAAAATTTACAAAGATAACTAATCAGTTGTAAATAGACTTGTTCATCGAAATCAATATTTATTTTATATTCATAACACCCGCCCCGTTAGCAAATGAATATTAACCACAAAATATATACATCTATGGAGAAGACATCAAACACTGCTGAGCGTTGATTTCAAGCATTTTTGGAAATGCTAATACTTGTATAATTATACACTATTTTAAGATTCAATGCTTCTCTGCTGATAAAATGCATTTTTAATGTCTTTGTAAAAATTTTATTGCTTTCATATTGATATTGTATTCAATTCTATTGCTATGGACGTATTTTTGAATATAACAATTTTATGTTATACACAGCGTAACAATATAAAAAACATGAAACTGAGTTTCCTTGGTAATAGCGTGTCGGTAGAAAAAAATGTTGAACCGTATTTACGTTTTAAAGTTTTATAAGTTTTAAAAAATTGAATATACGTAAATTCTTAACCCCGTGTTTTTTGTTTCCTTTTTTACCAATCGAAAAGGAAAATAACGGGGTTTTCAGAATTTTCTACTGTTTAATGTTCGTGAACAAAAGTTTGGTTTAAGTCCACTCTAAAATTGATATTACAAATTAGCAAGTGTAAAGTGTTGTCACGATCGAGAATGGTTAAATAATTATTCGCAATAAAGTTTGTTGAAACAGGTTCATATCCTATATTTTCCAATGACATTAGTAATAGCCTCTCCAGTGCTACAGCAGGGTTGGTTACAGATCGATGTGAAGTAAGACACATTTTTGTACAAATCAATAAATGTTCAAAATAATCATAGAAATAATTAAGCCTGGGTTGAATCTCTTTTTCTCGATGCGTTATCAGAAAGCAAAAAAAATCGAAAATTGATAGATAAATATTGTTCATGGGGAAAATATATTCCACCCACGTATAGGGAATTAATTGTGTTATCACTTGAAGTTCACAAATAACGAGATTTGCTGTACAGTTTTCTTCACGGCTTCTGTCTAGCATTTATTACATTTCCAAAAAGAACAAAGAGTGAAATCAGTTGTGGAAACGTGGTCGAATTCATAACAATTAGCACACGTGTTTCAATCGACGTACACTTGTACTTAAATAATCAATTTTATGCTTTGAATATAAAATGAAAAACTGTCAGAAATCGATCATTCCAATATCGCATTCCCTTTTATAATAAATGTTAATATGTCACAGATTAATGCTACGGAATAATGTCTATCGCACGTGAAGTTTGACTTTTAGCTTGATATTAGACATAACATGTTTCTAGATAAGAAATCTGGATGAAACGTTTACTTTGGGTTATGCCCTTATGCATATCTACAATTGTTGAAAATTTGAAAAGAATCGAATGAAACATAAAATGTAGGTTTGCAAGATTTTCAGAACCGAACACGTATATGCCGGACTGTGTTGTGGTAAAATCCAAAACATATAAATTCATACACTTTAGATAAAATGTTTATGTTCGAATTAAGTATTTTTTATACCAAAACTTGTATATGAAATACATAGACTTTATATTATTTCAAAAGTTACCTTCGCAATATAACCGACGCTTTCTTCTTTACCCTGAAGTAAGTCTGACGTGATTCGGCTCTGAATACTTAAACACCATTAAATAGTCTATATATAAAATATCTAAATAGAGTATCCCCATTGATGGAGTATAACTAAATATAATAAATAAAAAAGGAGGATGCCAGTAAAAGAAATCATAAACTGCTCCTACCATGGTCATCGGATTCTGACGACTCCAATATACCACCGGCCTTCAGGCCGGCGGTAAATGAATTATTCTACATGTATGTTGTTAAAGTATAATATAAAGTCTTTTATGTCATTTTATTGGAAGGGTTGTAATAAATAAACTATTCATAGAGTAGTTCATGTAGTGACCTAATGATGTAAACTTGTTATGTACTAAATGAACTATTCTTGACTTCATGTTCCACAGCTAAGTGTAGATTAAACATACACCTAGGCAAATGCTGTAACGAGTTTATTTTAATTAAATGCAAGCAATTGTATTGACCCTAGAGGCTACACTAACGACAGATAGAAATATCGACAGAATTAACACAGATAATAATGAAATATATCAGGTGGAATTATAGATAAAATAACTGGTAACAGAGAAAATGAATCACAGAAGGGTCATTCAGTTGAGGAAAATGTGAAAATGTCATTTGAAGTTCAAATGTAGCCATTTATATATCAAAGATACCGTTGCTTTGAATACCAAATATGATTTATCAATTAGATTTCATTATGTACGATTAAAACATCAGAAAAAAATAGTAATTGTTTTTTCAATGACACAAAAGAGGCTTGAATAAGCTTTGACTCACGTTCCCTTCAACTTTGCAAACATTTTTGATAAATATACAAACGCATTTACATTTTCATTTAAACCAATTCGTCGAAGTATTGCATACCAGCGTAAAACATCTTTGCTTATGTCAAAAAGTAGATCACTAACTTCAATCAAAAGTCCCTCATAGGACTCCTTTCTCAGAATATAATATATTTTTTCATTACATGGCTAGTGATATCAATAATGATGTCACGTTAAGTAAAATACCAAACGAGCACTGTCAAAATGAGAAGACTCACAATATGAAAGATGCTGATAGTGGGCGATAATTGATTGTCTAATTAATTAACACTTCAATGTGTTTATTAGGATAGAGATAGTACGTGAAATGTGTAATAAATTGAGGTACTATTACTACTAGTATAACAATCTAACCCATTTCAACAGTTGTTGGGACTCCAATACTACAAGGGATTTTTAAAACGTATGAACCCACAAATGACTCTTAGACAGAATAATGAATAATTAATTAAATATATATACACAACTGGCATGTTTATATATTGTATACGTAATATTACTTTTGATGTTATTTGTATTGTATTGTAATTTGTATAATGCTACAGTCCCATAAACATAAAAATAGCCGTGAGGGCACCGTATTTCATGCCACTTTTAATAACTTGATTAATACTCACATCGGTTGTTATAAACACGTGTATAACCGTATAGACGCTTACGGAAACTCACGATTTAAAGGTGAAATTTATCGTTGGACACAAAAAACGATTAAACATCAAAATATTACGTATTTCTATTGTATCTCAGCAGACACTCACGCTTAACGCATGTAAACAATGTGTATATCGAGATATTTAACTCTGATTTAAACCTGTATCAATTTAGCCGATATTACAACATCGCTTATCTACCGTGTGTGACGTCATCGTAGTCCTATCGATTAAAACCTGCTGTAACAGTCAATGGATTGTAATTTATACACGCCTGTCAATTAGTCAGTCGCAAAAACATTTTGAAATTAAATTTGCATTTTTTTTATTAATAATTACATTTCCTACATGATTTTTTATATTTTATATAAACCAGTTTAATAACTAGGCTTATATGTTGTATATTTGATTGCATTCATCGACAATTCCATGATATTAAGTAGTTTTTTATGTACTTTTTATTTGCGTGAAAAAAAGGTTCAAAAAGAAATTAAATCGAATACGTCATTACATTAAATGAGTCTGAAACTGGTTAAGAGCAAGCGCGTTTTTTTTATTTCTATATGATGACCAAGTGAAAGTGGAAAAAGATTGAAAAAACTCGGCAGAAATAACTTAGACTACGTAAAGTTATGATTTCGTCATATTTTGACAGATACTTGCCAAAAATATAATCTTCGTGCGGAAAACGCTATTTAATTTCCTTTTTGAAAAGAAAATAGTGTACCTCGTGTTTTTTTCTCAAGGAACCAAAGATGAAAAAAGGAAAATCAGGTGACAGCAATGTTGTGCAGAAAATACTACTCAAATTGTTTCGTAATGTTGGGTGCAGTAAATATTAGTTTGAAAAATAAGCATAAAAATTAATTTATCTAAAAATCGCATTTAAAAATCATGGAATGAAAATTGATTAAACATTAAAATATATATATCTTTATATCGCTGGTTGTGCGATTATATTAAATGATGAGACCGGCATTCTAAACCTCGCTATTTTGCACAAAAAATATTTAAATGCGTAATATGAACTTGATCGCCTGAACGGTCATCTACTATCATTTACCTTATCTCCAATATATCGCGTAACATATGTCAGCGGATTAAAAATTTCTTTTGAATTCACAGCATGACGTCTGATAGACAATGTTGAAATTGATTGAGGGTGCGGTACGTACTTTGTATATTAATGTCGACGGCAGAGTGATAGCCAACACGTGTCAGGATTTGAGAGTCTGTGTCCATGGAAACATACCCAATAGTATCAATAATTTGATGACACAAAAGAGTAATTGATAAATTATTTTGATGTACCCCTAACTTTAAATGTGTTAATTAAGTTTGTGAGGTTCCCCACGGGAAACAATAAAATTCGTACAAGATGACAAAAAAGTCCCGCGGTGAGCCTCTATATATTGGGGTCCTTAATGTAGATTAAGATATCATCGCCAACAAATTGCATTTGTTACACATGACCTGTCAAAAGGCTGTCGCCAATTATGTACTTTTTAATTGTAGTTAATATTGGTCTGAATAATGATGTTAGAAAATAATCTTTTGAATCGGAGTTGAAATTGTTTTTCACGGAAGTCAATTCGCGCTAATAAATCTTTGTTTTAACTAGTTTGTTAGACAAATATATTAACAGTTGAATTTACCAAGGAGTTATTTGTGATTTTATTAAAACTTAAATTCTCATATGGAATTACGGAAAAGCATATAAATACAACAAAGGGAATTATTAAGAACTATTCGAAACACGATGAAGATACGATTTGAAATTATTTACTTCGTCGCCGAGTTGTCGTCGTTTTGAACAAGTTATCTTAATCTATTTGAAACCACTGTGAGTGCAGTCCCTCGAACAAAGATGAAATTCTTATAAACCATTACAGTGTAAAGTTTTTTTTAAAACATAAGTTGCATCGGAATTAATGTTTTAACATTCTGTGATGATAATTCAAAACTGGTGCTGAAGAAATCTGAAACACCATGATCAACGGTAAGTAATAAATTCTCATCTTCATAAGAATATGGGCTCCGAACTAATACTTCAAATTTACTTAAATTGATATCATGAAAGAATTACAAACTAAGTTGTAAATAGCAAGTATTTCATTAGCATTTATTTCTAATTACAAGCACAAGACACAAGTTTTCCTTACTATAATATATACTTATACTCTCAAAAAAGTCTCAAACACCTGTTTCACGGTCATAATCACCACATTCACAAATAATGCACAATCGTCAAAATTCTTTCGCTATTCGACCTAGAAAGGATTATTCTACATAAAATACTTTTTATTTGAAGAAAATCGATCTATATCTTCTCTATATATTCTATAATAGGGAAACATAGTATCTTGCACCTGTGTTTCTAATAACCGCTTTCAGGATGTAGGACTACGATGACGTCATACCGATTCCGGTCACGAACGATAACTCATGCATAACTTGATGCAGGTGTGTTACGCCCAAGAGTTAAAATTCGTATTGCGCCGTTGTTTGATGACCAAATTTCGCGAAATTTTGGATAATATTTTATAATTATCTATAGTTTTTGAAAATTAAAGAATTACAACCAGAAAATTTGAACTTTAATGTAAGTATTATAATTAGGTAGTTCAAGCTCATGTTAATTCTGTTGGAATATACTTATGTCAATGATTTGATACATAAATTTGTTTATCTTGTACACTTCCCGAAAAATCGAATGTGATTTATGTCTGATACTGTTTTGTTTGACATTATACTGTCATGGGTCACTAGTTTGTCCCGAAGTTATAACATAGTATGATAAAAATGAATTGCCATCATTTAACTGAAGTTCGAGTATAAATTAATTTACAAAGATAAGTATACTCTATAAGAAAAAATGCTTACTAAAGCATACAAATGTTATAATAAAATACTGTGTATTTTACAACAAATCAACCCGATTGTTTTGTGATGATTGTAATCTTATATTCCCTTACTAATTTTAAATGTTCTCCTGATTACTCAGGCCAGACAATAATGTTTATTATCGACGAAACATTCACAATGGCAAACAGTAAACATTGATGCAACATAACATTTCTTCGGAAAACACATAATAAAAGTAATGAAAAACAAACTGTGGCCAGACAAGGTATAGAATATAACTAATAAAAGCAAACAATTAATGAACAAAAGAAATTTCCAATACTCATATATATATATTATGAAATTATACGTCAGAATGTTATACAGTCATATTTAGTCAAAGTACACGTTTAACAAAAGAGTGCAAAAATGAACGTTGAAAACTTGAATTTTTCTAACCGCCCACTCATGCTTCAGATAGAATACGTAATGAATCACCCACCAAATAATCGATGACCAATCATTAAACGGTGATCTTTACTCATACAATTCCTGTTTACGCAATGCTTTGATCGTATTAAATCTAGTTTACTCGTTTATTTGTCTAGGTCGATTACGCTTCCCATATTGTGCAAACTAATCAAATAATTATAAAGGCTAGTTATTTCATTGGCACATTAGAAAAACATAAAGCTATGATAAAAATAGCATCAACTCGTTTAATGTCAATACCTAGTCCTACATAACCGGATGTAACAGGAAATTCCCCACGGTTCAATTTTATTGATAAGACGACACACTCGTTACGAATGTGAAATAGCACGCAGTCAGTAAAATGTACGATTGGAAACAAAGCCCATGTCGATTAGAATCATAAGACGCTGATGTTACCTCAAATAGTAAAAAGCAAGGTTTTCTTGTCAAGAAGAATTTTAGTTACATAAACTTTAAATAACGCAATGTCTTTATGTCTTAAATTAAGTTGTTAAAATTAAGGCAATTACAAAACATATGTTAAAGCTATATGTTTATGGTAATTTCTTTTTACAATTTTTATTCTACTAAAAACAGTTATAAATAAGCAGTGTACTTGAACAATTTGCTCAAATAATGTTCACACCCTTTAAATCCCGATAAGACAAGGAATTGTTGTTATTTAAATTTACTTGAGTTTTGAAGTAAACTACGAGGTCAAGGTCAGCTATTGCAGGAGTATTTATTTTTAGAAACAGTTGCATTTCCGTTTAATGAATTTTATCCATGAAATAGTGAATGTTTGAATACCGAAAGTTCATTACTTTCTTTATAACGCTGTAAACGCTTAAGAAAACGCCACCGATTTGTTTTTAATTTTCCAAAACTTCACGAACATGTAAAAACGATGGAGTTAGTTCTTGTAGCCGTTTTTCTATTTTTCAACCAATAGAGGGAGGGGGTTTCTAATACTTTCCATTTCGTCATTTTGCATTTGTCCAATAGAATGAGATTTTCTTAAATAGACAACGGTGTCACAACGTCAGCTTAGACAGCTACTCCGACAAAATGCTCGCCAAATTAAGGAAACAGGATATTGTCTGATTCTTACTTGACCAACTAGTTTGTAATCGAGGTTTGTTTTGAAAATTTGAAATTTATAGTATCAGTCAGCTTATTGATAAGCTAAACGGTTGCATTGTGTCTAAGCCTGGTTAGTAAAAACAGCCTGATACTAATACTGATAACTATTTATTCAACACTCCTAATAAGATAAAGTCAATAAACACGAATATGAATCCTAAAAATATACAAGACGTTTTGTGTATTTCATGATTATATTTATCAAATTATGGTTTGGCTTTATTCTTATTCTTTTTGTTGCTAAATCCAGAGATTTAGCCTTTCTGGGAGGAGAGAGTAGGTTGACTGACCGCCGTTATATGACCTTATATGTGTTGCTACGGCGTTAAACCCAACAAACAAACAAACAAATATTCTTTTTGTTGATATAACAAAACTTGTTTATCAAGGAAATGTTTTAATGAGGTGACCAATCAACAGTTTATGGATTTTATTCAAGTTAAATTAGTTAAGCAAATACAACAAATTAACGTAGTAGAAACAAAAAAACAAGGCATATCTAAGCTGAGTAGACTTGCTTTGAAAAGACAGATGAAATGAAATAATGAGTTTTTCGTTAATCTAATTTCATTCCACAGAGATTGCATCGATCATTTTTATGTAAAAACGATTCCTAGTAAATTCTTTAACCTTCACAAGTTGTCGTTATTGACATTTTTAAATCTTTCTAGACGACAAAAATCTTATTACACGAGAGCTGGGTAAGAAAAGAAATGTTTAAATTATTAGATCACTTATACTTCTCATTCTTCTGTACAACAGAAATCTAAAACAGTATCACACACATCTTTTGTTTTTATGTCTTTAGATATTACAGGATAACTTAACAAGGCAGTTGGGGAATTTTAAGTCTCTTGTATCTTGATTGGGCTACATAATATCATCTCAATTAAGATTACTTGCTTTTTGTGTTCAAGAACAGTTTTTTGGAACAATTCCCTGCTATTAAAGATTTCCTAAGCTTCCAAGAGAAGCGAAATTTAACTACGAACGGTATTTAATGTTTTGTTTCTAAACGATTTTTGTAAAAAGCTTTCCAATATAACGTTTTGTTGGTTTAGTTAACTAGTGCGTTCTTCCTAGGCAACTGTTGCATATTATTGGCGATTTAAATTGATTTGTCAATTAGCCAAAAACACATGTAGATGATAAACCAATAGATTTACAGAGAATTTACAGTAATGTAATAAAAACAACAACGTTTTATTGATACAAATAATAGGGACATGGATTCTAGGCAAATCTGTATCATCTATTTAGACTACTCCCTACTGATTTTAATTATTGACACAATGTTATATCGGACAGTAATATATATGTATTGTATGTATAAAATGTTCCTACTTCGATTAATTCAAAATCATTACCGAATTTATACAATTGTACAGCGTCATTGGTAAATTGTCTAAATAACATGAAAAACACAATATTGCACAGAAGACTCCCCTTTTAAGCAAATCATTTCCTAAGTATCAGAACAAAGTTATAAGCTTCTTTGAGTTATAAAATCTTAAAGTTTTGCCGTAAATAGTTCTGAAATATCGTAAATTGGTCTGAAATGTCGTAAATTGTCTGATATGTCGTTATCGTCTGCAGACAAGGGATTTCTTACAAGACGATATCAGTATAATGACTTTTTACAACTGTACAGTGAATCAAACGAAATTACTGTAGAATATATGACACTAAACAAACCCTGACTTATTTACGAGGTTTGGGGATGAACCAAAGAAATAATATACATTGACTTCAGTACTACTAGATAAATGAAATTTGCTAAATTTTCCTAACGTTATTCTACACTAAAGTCTATATCTGACAAAATACTGATATTAAAATTGATGACGAAAACATGTCCGTTACTAATATTGATATGACGTCAATAAAAACAAAATTAATATGAACTTAGGTGCTACCTATTGCGCGGAAAACAGACTTACATGTATTACTTAAAAATAATAAAATAAGATTGTTACTTTGGCAAAATAAAATAAAGAAAAGATATTCGGCGCTGTGAAGGATTTATTTTGTTTGAGGGCCTATTAATTAGATAAGCTAGGGGAGAAAACTGCGTAATTTATTGCATTCAGAAAAATCAGACAACATTACATTCTTTTATGTCGGAATCATATTTCAATTCTGAAAGAAATGTATTGTACATATTTATTTATCTTATGAATAGAGATGAAGATAAAAAAGTCTCGATAAAACATTCATTTATGAAGATGGAAATGTTTTCCTCTTTCCGTAACGTTAAGTTACGGAAACGTGCCGGTTTTATCATGAACGTCTCTTAGCGACGTCACGAACGGTGCGTTGGTAAGTATTTCCAATGTAAAAAGTCATAAAAAATACTTTAATGAGGAAACGAACGAATAAAACGACCAAATATATTTTGGATTGTTATCTTGGAATAAGCATCGTAAAAAACACATTTGAAATTATTTTGTAAGCGGAAAAGGCCACGAGTAAGCTGCCAATATTTTTATCCAATGAAAAGTCGCCAGTTGCTTCATTTATTGATCAATCCGAATCGTTGAACGCTTGTTGTGCAATTTTCTGTAGAGCGTCTTTAATCTTGATTAGCAGATGCTTGATTAAGCGTCTAATAAAATTGATGAAAATGGCGGCCCCCATATACTGGAGACGTTTTTCAAACTCATAGGACTATATATTTTTCATTAATTTTATCGGTTTTTTTTCAATTTTAAAGAATTAACGTACGTCATACACGTTGTCTAAAAGCGCTCAAAGCCCTCGCGGGCCTTCGGCCCCGCTCGGGTTTTCCGCGTATAATTAAACCCTATCGGAAATATTCGTATTTAATCATCCGATATCTATTGTGTCGTTTCTATGTTTTTGATGATTTGTTTGGCATGCATTGGCATGTTCGTAATTGCGCGTTTTTGTTCGTGTCGTTCGTGTCATGTTATCATCATTACTTAAGAAAAAGGAGGCTCGTGCTATGGAGAATGTTTACGACGTTGAACTGGAAATCATTGAATGTTTTGATGCGTGTTAATTTGAAACACATCTAAAATTTATATCGCTGTTGTTTTGAGCAAATAACTACATTTTTTCCACACAGAACCAGGGTGACTAGGAATTGGACACGAGAGAGATGAACCTACGTTGTAAGAACATACATGTATAATAGGAAAAAATAGAGAAACTCTAATTAGAACATGAGATGTTCCAAAAACCCATCTCTTTCAATATCTTTTTCATTGCATGCTACAAGATATCAGAGAGAAATGATAAACTACCACGTTTTCTCTGATAGTAATCATAAAGAGCATTATATCACGAATGGCAGAGACTGATAGTCGATGATAATTGATTGGCTAATTAATTACCACTTGAATGTACATGTATTTCATGAGATGGGAATAAATGTAGGTAGTGAAATGTAGAAACGAATGAATCAATTCTATTAATTATAAGTAAATTGACAGTGACTTCAGAACTACATGGGTGTTTTAGATCGTATGTCCTCTCTATTCTTTTTAATTTAGTAGGACTACATACATTTTATCGAAAATCGTATTTATTGTATCGTTTCACATATTTTGTGATATCATACATGTAGGTCAATAGTATGTCCGGATTTAAAGGAACTTGATCAAATAAATTGTACATACTGTGAACTTCCACCCTTATTCAGCATCATCGATTTATTAACTATAGTCGTTCATTTCCGTTCTATTCTTAAATATTCTTAAAATGACTCAGGCCAGACAATCATGCTTCCTGTCGATGAAACTCTAGTAAGAAACTAGCAAACTTTGGTATAATATAACTTATCTAAGGAAATACGTGCTTAATTTAATGAATAAACAAACTGTAGCCAGACAGAAGAAAGAACATAACATATATTAGCAAACAATGACTGATCAAAAAGATTTTCCAATAAATATAACTACATATTTTATGATGAAATCATACATGTTACACTGCCATATAAGGTCATAGTATACACTTAATAAAACAGATAGAAATGAACGTTGAAAACTTGAGTTTTTCTGACCGCCTACTCATGCTTCAGATAGAATACGGAATGAATCACCCACCAAATAATCGATGGCCAATCATTGAACGCTGATCTTTACTCATACAGTTCTTGTTTACGCAATGATTTGATCGTATTAAATCTAGTTTACTCGTTTATTTGTCTAGGTTGATTACGCTTGCCATATTGTGTTAACTAATCAAATAATTACAAAGATTAGTTAATCCAATGGCACATTAGAAAAACATAAAGCTATGATAAAAATAGCATCAACTCGTTTAATGTCAATATTTAGTTCTATATAACCGGATGTGATCGGAAATTCCCTATAGTGCAATTTGATTGATTAGACGCTGCGCTCAATAGGAATGGGAAAAGGCACGATGTCGGTTGGATATGATAAAATTCCCTAGCCGTTTATAGACTATAATGATATTGTTTTGACGCCAAATCATGAGTGTGTGGAAGTTTTTTTTGTAAAACAGTGATAAAATATCATTAAAGTTAAAAAAGTGGATACAAAATGGAATCATAAGCTTAACATTATCGCTGTGTCTAAACCTGGCTAATTAGTGTGGCACTTTACCATTTATCCAGAACCCTTTTAAAGACATAGCCGATACACTCCACTATAATTCATATCAAGCTACATGTACTAAATGTTCCTGGAAATCAGTAAGCGACATGTCTTTATGATCATATCCTTGGTAACAAAACTTTTATTGAGAAAATATTTTACTGTGGAGATCAAATTTCAGTTGGTGAATTGTATTAAAGTTTGATTGGTTAAACATATAAAAGAGACTGGCGTAGCAAAAGCCAATCTGCGTAAACACATATCCAGTAGACCACGGTCGTACTGGATCTGTACTTTTTCCCTTTGAGGTCACGTCGAGATGAACTTTGTGTCGACCAATCAATGCGTAGCTTTCATCTAGACGAAAACACTATTAATCACATTTTGATTTCGTAATTTCTATTTTTAGACCAAGTTTTGCTTGCTAATTTAACCGCGGTAATATTCACAGGCTGCGATTGGGCGGCTCATTTCAAATTTCGTGACGTAGACGATGTAAACAAGTTACGTATCATAACAATTTCGTCATGAATATTATGATGAGAAAAGGTCACCTGAACGTGACCTTCGTTTGGAAAAGGCCAGATCTACATTAGCGAGTATGCGAGCGGTAAAATTGTAGATCGGGTTTTAATCAGATTGAGCAAAAGCTAGAAAACTAGAAAATTATGAGTTCAATAGATTGATGTAATAATTATCTGCGATTCTGTCATCCTTTCCTTGTATTTATATCGATCAAGTACATATAGTAAAGGATATTTCAAGTAAATCCTCAAGTCTACACATGTTGTATTTATTGACGTTTTTAAACCTGTCTAGAAGACCAATTTAAATTTTAAGAGACTTTAATTAGTAGTAGGCAAGTTTAAATCATCAGAATACTTGTACTAGTGTTCTTCTGTAAGGCATGTGAATTGACAGTATGGATTTATAAGCTTCAGTCTAATACTTATTCACCTATTCAAGGTGATGGGCTGCCACTTTGTTTATTTGCCAACTATTCTGTAACATATATGTTTAATGTTTAACAATGTATCATTATGAATAATTTCTGCTCGGGAATCACTTGTTTGGCATTTTATTTATGCAAACATAACCTAAATTACGACAACAGTGTGGTATACCAGTGCGAATTTGGACATTTTGCAATTGCCTCAACCAAGTGAAACGTTTAACAACGTTTGATGAATATTGGAGACGCGTGTGTAAAATCGCAAGTCTACTGATCGAGGGGTCGTGGGTTCGATTCCCGGGCGGGGCATATTTTCGTGGAGCTTGGTCATGAAATTATATCTACGGCCATTCTCTCTCCTACCAATGATTCTTAATTATGTAGGGCAGTTGTCAGTCACTGAAGAAAGTATGTGCTTAGTAGTTGGTTAACAGCTAAATCCAGGAACAGTGAGTAGGTTGACTGGCCGTCGTTAAATGAACTATACTGTGTTGCTACGGCGTTAAACCCAACAAAATAAACAAACAAACAGCTTGTGTAAATATGAAATGAAAATGTCAAAACTACTTAATTAAACTTTGAGTTTGTTTTCCGATTTTGTACTACTTAGTGCTGACTGAATGATCAAAAACAGTTTCTTGCAGCAATTATTTGCTTTTGACAACATATAAAGTTTTTCTACCGCAACATCATTATCATTTATTATCATTTTTTAATATTGATTATGGTTTTTTTACCAAGCATTCGCTCTTCGATAATCTTTCCATTTTAAATTATTTTGCATCTTTTGAACGATCAAATTTAATTTGTCAATCAGTCAAAACACAAGAAGACAGCATAGCGGGTTCATGCTAAATTTAAACAGAGAACAAAAACACAAAAAAGTAACAAAATAACGTAAGCGAGAGGCAAATTATTGGAACAGTGACCCTAGAAAAGTTTTTATCATTCAACAAGAGTGATATCTTATTATTCCTTGGACACTTAACAGGCATCAAATCTAAAATGTATAATAATAATGATATTTATTTGGCATAGTGTACACATAGCATAATTACATTAACATATATCACAGCATGTTGTAATTAACCATGACAAGCACACCAACACCAGGGATAGCACAAAAAGGGCAAGCCCTTATTTCCATTGTGCAGCACATTTGTAAGCACATTCTCTTCAACATCGACAATTATATCAATACGAAACTGCTGTCAACAACTGACCATTATGTATCGGTGCAAGTGGCAGAAATGAGAAAAAGTTGGGTGAAAATAGAAACGACAGAGTAGATAATCAAAAGATAAAAACTGGTAATTTTTTTTTGATGACTGCTTTCCGTGCCTCTGGCTAGGCATCTCCGGCTACCAAAGCGGTCTCTGGGAATTCACCTAACCGGCACAGCCCCAATCTTCATTGGTTGTACAGGCAGTAAAATCTGGGCATATAAGAAAGGATAATCCTTTGTCTGAAAGATGCCAGTTCATGAGCCTCAGCAATAGACACTGGTAGGTCATTCCAGACTATGGTTGTGCGAGGGAACAAACTGTACTTCTTACGTTTCAACAACAATCCCCTGTAGGACCTTAACCAAGATTATACAATTGTCCAGAGTAATTGGTAAATTTGCTAAAATTACAATGGTCTCATAGCACAAAACAATTCCTTCTTTCAAGTGCATCATTTGCTAAATAGCAGAAAAAAACCGTAAGCTTTTTCATGTTCTAGAACCATTATCTATTGTCGTAAATAGTTCGGAAATATCGTAAATTGGTCTGACATGTCGTAAATTATCCTGATATGTCATTATCGTCTGCAGACAAGGGAATTCTTATCAGACGATACATATTATGAGAACTTAAACTATTCACAGGATCAGCAGTTATAACCTAGAAGACTTCGAGAAAAAATATTATGGTGGCACGTGTTTTTGTGTTAAAACATAAACATGATTTGATGAGAAGAAACAACAAATCTTAATAAAAGTAAAATCGTATTTTCAATGTATCCTAAATTAACCATTAAGTCTGCTCTATTTCCTGTGGCACCAATACTTATGTATGAGAGACCAGAGTAGATAGTTAAGACATCTGAACAAAGGTTGGATTTCTAGAACAAATTCTGAAATAGTCATACATATTATTGTACTTATATTCAATGATATGAAGACATTCTCAACCATATTATGTCTTCCAACAGAATCAATTTCTAGCTAGTATTGAGAATCCTACTAGACTCTGTGAACGAGAATGTTCAAAAGGTCAAACTCGAGACAACTGTTTGGTTTATACGATTTTTAACGTGTTTTTTCTCATTGGTTGGTTTTTTTCACTGTCACATCACGAGATATTAATCTGACATAAAATCTCATATTTCATTTAAGGTAGCTCCACACTTTACAAATGAATTTTTGACTTTCTTCCGATCTTGCTCAAATTAAGTACACTTGTCAATTAAAGTTTCGTCTTTTCGGTTTTGGTGTTCAAAATGATTAAAACGTTGCCTTGGTGACGTCGTGCCGCGAATTGGCGCGTGACGTATTTTGCGGTTATTTATGCGTTTCAGTGTTCATAAAATGGACAAAATTTGACGGAAATTTATCAAACAAACTTGTAAATATTCCACATACACATGGCTAAGCGATGGTATCAGCATATTTTTAAAACATATTTGTCGACATAAGTTACGCAATACAAATCACAGGCTTGGACCTAAAGGGATATACAGGCAAAAGTTCAACTTCATATTTGCTGATTTTGAATTATATTTTTATAACTGTGAATGCAAAAGACACACTGTTATATTACTTGGCAAAATATTTCTTTATTTTCTCCTAATATTTCGGGTGTTTCCTAACTAGACCCACGTGGGTCAGGTTAGCTAAAAATGGATTAGTGTTAAAATATGCATTTACTGATGAGAAGATAATACAGCTTGTTATTGTGCAACATTAGAATAATTCTATTAAAAAGATATTCTAACCGCCTAAGAATGTTGAAAAGACAAGAATGCACAAAACTGTATAATCAATACATTAAAAGAGTAGATAATTCACGTCTAAAATTGATCAATATCAAATATACTGCTCTAAAATACCACATTACTGTCAGAACACTCCCACTAGTCACATTTTCTGTCTACTATAGACATTTATACCTATGTCAGAATAGTTTACTACAGTCTGTTGTATACGTTTGTAATTGTTTCAACGTATTCCCACATACTTTCCAAAACTATTAAGTTTTTCTTTTGAGTCAAGACCCACTGCTAGAAAGCAAACATAGTAGAATATAACAATCGGAATTTGTGTAACTTTTCACAAAAATTCTTACAAAATAAGAGAAGGATAATAAACATAACTATGATATGAGGTTCAAAATGTATAAAATACTTTACGTAATTCAATAATATTTGGAATTATTAGGCCATAAATTAACCGTAATATGAATGTTTCTTACTTTTGATTAACGATGATTTTTATCGTTAGAATTTTTGTGAAAAGCGCTACTGATTTTTAGCTGAGAGAAACAGCCGACTGACTATATGAGTTATTTCAAAATAACGACACTTTTAATAATAAAATTATATTTGCATATATTACCACCGCACGCTCAATCTGTTAAGCATACTCGTAGGGGAACGAGAAGAAGAAGAAGAAGAAGCATACTCGTATCGAATCTGCATCTACAAGTACGATTTGTTCACAAAGCAAACGAATATTTCAGGATAGAAATCAGCTAGATTTTATATTAAATACACTATAGTCAAACTACTGCCTATTCATGGACATGGCGTGTATGCATCTTTACATCACAACTAGTTACTGCCCATACATGTACATGGAGTTTATGCAACTTTACATCACAATTAGTTACTGCCCATACATGTACATGGAGTGTATGCAACTTTACATCACAATTAGTTACTGCCCATACATGTACATGGAGTGTATGCATCTTTATATCACAATTAGTTACTGCCCATACATGTACATGGAGTGTATGCATCTTTACATCACAATTAGTTACTGCCCATACATGTACATGGAGTGTATGCAACTTTACATCACAATAAGTTACTACCCATACATGTACATGGAGTGTATGCATCTTTACATCACAATAAGTTACTACCCATACATGTACATGGAGTGTATGCATCTTTACATCACAATTAGTCGCCCATCAAATCATTAAAATGCTATAACAACAGGTCTTGTGCACGAGTTCATAAACTTTCAAGATTTCAACTAGTTTTGGCAATACGTGTTTTCCAGAAATAGTTTGAGAACTTCCAAAATTTCGACTAGATTTGCTAAAAGAACATCTTTTCCAGGAAGAGTTCATAAACTTACAATACCTTATTTTAGGCGTTTGATTACATTAATGCTAAATAAAGTATCCAAAATACTATTGAGAAATAATCAATGTCTGAGTCGTGTGTACTTTGCAGACATGGTTTTTGGTCAACCGTTCGCTAAATTAAAATGCAAAAAGAAAAATCGACTACCGAACTCCTACCATATTGACCATCATCATGCAAAATAAAGAGAAAACAAAAGAAACTTTTGTAATCTAAAGATACCCTGGTTGGTGCCGCCATTATTGCGCTTTGTCTGACCCATTAACGATAGTGGTAAGGGGCAGGTAATCCAAACTAGTCATAGTGTGATGATAAAAGTCATGATAGAAACAAAGTTAATTTGTTAGCCGAACACATAATCAGGTTCGATTTTCAATTCACAATCGCTGGTATGTACAAAAGTTTCTAGCATGCTGGCAGTGAAAATTAATCAGTTATCTAAATTAAATTCCAAGAATAATCTCTTTGTAAATCATTACTAAAGACTTGAAGCAATTTCAAGACCAAGGCTAGGAAAAAGTTAATTCCTTAAACAAATTGGATAAGTTCGTCTTCACTGATTCGAATTCAGTTTTTTTGTTTAAGTCACTCGCTCTCTCATTCAGTCAATGCTCCTGCAGATAGATGGTTTCTCTAGAAATCCAATAGGAACTGTTGATTCACTCGAATAAAATCTAAGTTTGTGATGCATTTCAGAGAATTTATAGCAACAGGAATCTACATGAAACTATACGATACTTCCGCTTTTAGTACATTAATTCGTGCCCGATCTGATTAAAACCCGATCCATAATTTTCCGCTCGCCAACTCGCCAATTTAGATCTGGCCTTTTTCAAACGAAGGTCACGTTCAGGTGACCTTTCCACATCATAATATTCATGACGAAATTGTTATGATACGTAACTTGTTTACATCGTCTACGTCACGCAATTTGAAATAAGCCGCCCTATCGCAGACTGTGAAAAATACCGCTGTTAAATTAGCATGCAAACCTTAGTCTAAAAATAGAAATTACGAAATCAAAATGTGAATAATAGTGTTTTCGTAAAGATGAAAGCTACGCATTGATTGGTCGACACAAAGTTCATCTCGACGTGACCTTCCACGGAGACAGTAGAGATCCTGTACGACAACGCTCTACGGGACATCTGTTTACGGAGATTGATTCGTGCCAAGATTTAACTGGAAAATCGTATACTTAAACCCCATTGGATACATTCGGTGAATTCAATCAACAGTTTATTTAGTTTGATGCAAAAGCTACCTAAGTGATGCCCAGTTTGACTCAAAACTTTATCAGTGCGCCCTATGCTCGACACTGAAACTTAGTTGAGACTCTTACGTGAAAAGTTACGGTAATTATTGATCCGAAGTAAGCGTTGAGTCACGCAGGGGTTTAGAATCCGAAGATTTTTGTCCACTCGTCAAAATGTACTTGTCTAGAAGTTCAATACTCAAAAAAGAAATATAGTGAACCATGATATATAGTATATTATATGATTGAAACATTGAGACATTTACATAGTTAAGTAATGCTATGTTAGTGTATTTACAGCTAAAATATTACTTGTTCACAGACAAGAGGGGTGGAAGTATTAACTTGTTCTCAGACATAAATGTATAACTGGGACAAGTGGGACATAGGACCCCCACACCCCTGTGATAAGTTCTGGTCAAGTCCAGACTTAAAACTTGATCATTGGAGTTGAAGGACTGAAACTTGTTCCAATTTTAGATATTTTTGTTGTAAAAACACTCTTGCTATATTTTCATTACAGGGGTAAAGAAAATGGAATTTGTATCGTATTTCAATGGTTTCTCTAAAATACCAAATCTTTAAGAAACTTTGTGTCTTCAAAGCCGTTATGTGCCACTACCAACTGTTTCATAAGTCCTAAGTGGTGTTAGTAAATGTTGACAGAAACAAAATAGTTACGGTGAAATATATATTCACATCCACGCATATGTGCTAACATGCAGACATATGAATAATTGTAATACTGTTAAAATAATTGTTTTACAGTTGCTGAATATAACCACGATGGTAAAGAATATACTAAGGGAATGCTTGTCGAAACCAGAACCCCTATTCTTTAACAAAATACACACACGTGAAGGATTCAAGGTTGAACAAATCGATGGGTAACAGAGGCGGATCCAGGATTTTTTCTAGAGGGGTCCGGACTCTTTCTACGGGGGTCCAAACTTTCGAACCACAACCACATTATACACAATTTGCAGAATAATGCAACATATTGATAATAAAAACTGCATAACTAATAAATCTATGGTAAGCACCGAGAAAAATTGCTTCATGTTACTTAAAAATGACTTACAATCAAGAAATACACTAATGTACAGGTACATCTTGGAAATTCTAGTAGTTCTTGAATATTTTTCTAAAAAAAAAATTTATTTAAAAAGGCTCACCATATCAAACATGAAATTTATGCTACATGTACCGTATAAAATAAAACTACTAACGTACATATTAGAACAAAAATATACGAAGACACGTGGTGCTTACCTTTTTCCAATACTTGAAATTCAATACAGTTTTCCGCTATTATCCATAACAAACAGAAAATTTCAACAAAATCATTCTTTCAATTAGTATAACAATTAAACACAAAAAGAAAATAATCAATAAAATGAAACTAATAAAAAAGTTTTCTCCGCGCACGTGTTTTATCCTTATTCGGGCAACAGAGAGTAGCTCTATCTACACTCTACGATGCTTCGTACAGAAGCCAGCAACAGGCTTGTCACGTAAGTACAGTTTGAGATTCTCTTCCGTTACAGAGAAACTTGTTAATCAATAAACAGAATCAATGTTTCAATGTGAAAAGCTGAAGCAGTGTGTTTTTTCCAATATGCAGCAATACTTTTATCTTTTGGACATGCTACTTTTTTTCGTCTGTTTAATTTCATTGTTTATCTTATTATTCAGGCATTGGTCAATAGGTGCTAAACTAATCGGCTATGGCTATTTCTAAATTCATGCGTATAAAAAGTCCTAACGTTTGATATAAGTTACGGTACATAAAAGAAATGAAACCAGCAACAAACTACAATGAACAAATACAAATTTATTAAACAACAGAATTGTATAAAAAATACAAACAGAAGAAAAATGTAAAATATAAGATTAAACCTTAGTAGATGAATTTGACTTCTTCACTGATCCTGGGTTTCTTGGTTAAAAAATCCAACGATGTTAAATGTCTAATTCATTGATATTCGCACAATTGAAATAAAAATTAAGATGTTAATTCTGTAATTCCAACACTGTCTGATAACAGTTTTACAGGCTAACATTCGTTCAAACAATTACAACAACGATAAGATGGAGCAGTATACTAGGAGGGAAAACCTACGCATTCATGGCTGGAGATATGACCCCAATATGGATCTAACAGGTTGTAAAGTTGTAAAGCTACTAAATCACGCTGTAAACCTCAAATCAGACCAGTAGAATCAGTACCTGTTGAAGCATTTAAAAAGATGACATAAGTATTTGTCACCTGATCAAACCAACACCTGGAGTCAAACAACAAGTGATTGTCCGTTTCGTTTCACGTTCCAAGTTACATGAAGCATTCCGTGTAAAGAATTTTCTGAAGAAATCCCAAACCTATAAGGATGTGTACATAACTGATGACTTAACCCGACTAAGAATGAAACTATTTAGAGTGGTGAAGAAACATCCTGGGACATCTGATGTACATACACGTGATGGAATCATCCATTGTAATTATAAGAACAAACATCACGTAATAGCCTCACCAGATGACTTATTCCATATTGAGGCTGATATTAACTTTGATCAATTGGGTCTTACGTACCTAAAATAGAAGATTGAGGAGTGTGAGAAAAACTGTACATTGAAAAGTGATGTAACAAAACTATGCTGTCATTGTTCTAGTCAACAAAAAACTGTTAATTGTTCTAGTTTTGTTAAAAAATTTTCCAGTTGATGAGTCTTTGTTAATTATCTGTAAAAGAGGAATCGCTAAAATACTGTTAAACTTGTCTTTTGAAGCTCGTTTAGAGAAAATTAATAATAACTCCAAATTTGGGTTATGTGAGAGTTGTCGGGCTATCAATTCTTTTGGTAGTTTGATTTGTTTGTTTGTTTGTTTGGGTTTTACGGCGCACCAACACAGAAAGGTCATATCGCGCTTGGTAGTTTGAATTACATATCCATTGATGCCTGGCAAGCTCAAAATGATAATATTTCTATGGATATATACTCTATTTCTTCAGATAACTCACTTGACTTGGATAATCAGAGTATTAAATCTGATTTTACTGCGGATTCATATCTATTTGTTGTTTGTGATTCTTTTTTTTGAATCTCAAGATTATTCATCCAATATTTCTTCTTAATTTGTTGATAGTTCTGAGCCTAGTTGTAATGAGAATGTTTCATTGTCTGAACATAGTAATACTGATGTTACCATTTTTTAATCTAGTGATAAGGAAAATGTTTCATTGTTTGAAAATGTTATATTGTCTGAACCCAGTAATAATAAGATTTTTTCATTGTCTGAGCATAGTAATAATGAAATAATTTCATCATCTGAACCTGGTAATACTGATATGTTTGAGCTAATTGTAATGAGCCTGTTTCTTTGTCTGAACATAGTAGTACTAAAAATGTTTTATTGTCTGAACCTAGTATTAATATGAACTGTTTGTTGTCTGAACATGATAATAATGAAAATGTTTTATTGTCTAAACCTAGTATTAATATGAACTGTTTGTTGTCTGAACATGGTAATAATGAAAATGTTTTATTGTTTGAATCTAGTATTAATGAGAATGCCTCATTGTCTGAACATAATAATACTGATGTTACCGTTTTTGAACCTGGTATTAATGGGAATATTTCATTGTCTGAAGACAGTAATAATGAAACTGTTTCGTTGATTGAATCTGGTATTAAACATAATGGAGGTATTACTATTTTGAGTTGTTTCGGTAAATTATTTACAACAATATTAAATAATAGGTTGAATTCTTTTCTAGAAAGCAATAACATTTTATGCGATGAACAAGCAGGATCTTAAATACTTTTTGTCTCAAAGATTTGATGGTTTACAGCTCGTTACTGATAACATCAATGCTACTTTAAGCACAGATGATACTGAAGTTTATTTGAAGTTATTAATGTTATTATATGCCGATGACACTGTTATTTTGGCAGAAAAAGCTAGTGAATTACAAAATGCTTTAGACGCCATGTCTGAATATTGTGCACTGTGGGGCTTAAAAGTCAATACTGCTAAGACAAAGATCGTTGTATTTTGCAAGAATAAACAGGTTTTAAAAATTTAGATCCTTTTCTTTATGAAGGCAATCAGTTGAAACTTATAGATAATTTTGCATACCTAAGTGTTCATGAACGTAAAGTTGGCAGACTCAGCAGACACAGCAGACACAGCAGAAGGAACGATCCTTCTGCTGTGTCTGCTGGCAGAAGGATAAATCTACAGCAGAAGGAATGATCCTTCTGCTGTGTCTGCTGGCAGAAGGATACATTTACAGCAGAAGGATCAATCTTTCTGCTGGGTCTGCTGGCAGAAGGATTGAATTATAACAGAAAGATGTGTCTGTTGGCAGAAAGATTTTATAATAACAGAAAGATGTGTCTGCTGGCAGAAGGATTAAACAACAACAGAATCAATCTTTCTGCCACGTCTGTTGGCAGAATAATTGAATTATAATTTCAAGCCTCAATTTAAGCAAAACATGTGATATTATGCATCATTTTAAAGCTGATAGTTATGAAAATGTTTTGATGAGTACATTTTGAACAGTAAATAAAGAATAAGGGCCTAGTGAGTAAACAAAACAGGCCCATTTCGAATGTGAATTTTGTGTTCGACTGACATCCTTCTGCTGTTATTTAACACATGTTTTATTAATCATTTCATCTATCTGTTCACAAAATCAAATTTTATATAGAACAAGCTTTAATCTGGTATATAGATGTGCGATAAACTCTATTTAATTGCGACAATTTGAACGTTAATATATCGAGTACGAAAATTCTCAGTGCGGAAGTTCGGTTCGATATTTTCATTAGAAAAGTGTCAATACATGCTATTTACCGAGTCTTATTTTAAGCCACAATTAAGACAAAATATGCGATATTATGCATCATTTTAAAGCTTATACATAGAAAAAGGTTTAGACAGGTCGATTTTGAATTTTTGAATAAGAATAACAACAAGACGAGTGTATAAAGTAGCCCTATTTTCGGACGTACATTTCGGTTTGAGTGACATCCTTCTGCTATAAATAAATACACGTATTCTTAATTAATTTAAAAACTAAATCGCAAAATCAAACTGGCAATAGAATAAGCTTTCTTTTGATGTATATAAGAGTGAATAACTCGACTTAATTTGGACAAAATATATGTTTATATATCAAGTTCGTAAATTCACCCGACCACAGATTGGTTTGATTTTTTCATTGAAATGTGCGAAAACATGCTAATTACCGAGTCTTATTGTAAGCCTTAATTTAGGCAAAACATGTGATATAATGCATCATTTTAAAGCTGATTGTTGTAAAAATGTTTTGACGGGTACATTTTGAACAGCAAATAAATAATAAGGGCCTGGTGAGTAAACAAAACAGGCCCATTTTCGAATGTGAATTTTGTGTTCGACTGACATCCTTCTGCTGTTATTTAACACATGTTTTATTAATCATTTCATCTATCTGTTCACAAAATCAAATTTTATATAGAACAAGCTTTAATTTGGTATATAGATGTGCGATAAACTCTATTTAATTGCGACAATTTGAACGTTAATATATCGAGTACGAAAATTCTCAGTGCGGAAGTTCGGTTCGATATTTTCATTAGAAAAGTGCCAATACATGCTATTTACCGAGTCTTATTTTAAGCCACAATTAAGACAAAATATGCGATATTATGCATCATTTTAAAGCTTATACATAGAAAAAGGTTTAGACAGGTCGATTTAGAATTTTTGTAAAAGAATAACAGCAAGACGAGTGTATAAAGTAGCCCTATTTTCGGACGTACATTTCGGTTTGAGTGACATCCTTCTGCTACAAATAAATACACGAATTTTTAATTGATTTAACAAACAAATCACAAAATCAGACTGGCAATAGAATAAGCTTTCTTTTAATGTATAAATGAGTGAATAACTCGACTTAATTTGGACAAAATATATGTTTTATGTCAAGTTCGTAAATTTACCCGACCACAGTTTGGTTTGATTTTTTCATTGAAATGTGCAAAAACGTGCTAATTACCGAGTCATATTGTAAGCCTAAATTTAGGCAAAACATGTGATATTATGCATCATTTTAAAGCTGATTGTTGTAAAAATGTTTTGACGGGTACATTTTGAACAGCAAATAAATAATAAGGGCCTGGTGAGTAAACAAAACAGGCCCATTTTTGAATGTGAATTTTGTGTTCGACTGACATCCTTCTGCTGTTATTTAACACATGTTTTATTAATCATTTCATCTATCTGTTTACAAAATCAAATTTTATATAGAACAAGCTTTAATTTGGTATATAGATGTGCGATAAACTCTATTATATTGCGACAATTTGAACGTTAATATATCGAGTACGAAAATTCTCAGTGCGGAAGTTCGGTTCGATATTTTCATTAGAAAAGTGCCAATACATGCTATTTACCGAGTCTTATTTTTAGCCACAATTAAGACAAAATATGCAATATTATGCACCATTTTAAAGCTTATACATAGAAAAATGTTTAGACAGGTCGATTTAGAATTTTTGTAAAAGAATAACAGCAAGACGAGTGTATAAAGTAGCCCTATTTTCGGACGTACATTTCGGTTTGAGTGACATCCTTCTGCTATAAGTAAATACACGTATTTTTAATTTATTTAAAATTTGAATCACAAAATCAAACTGGCAATAGAATAAGCTTTCTTTTAATGTATAAATAAGTGAATAACTCGACTTAATTTGGGCAAAATATATGTTTTTATATCAAGTTCGTAAATTTACCCGACCACAGTTTGATTTGATTTTTTCATTGAAATGTGTGAAAACATGCTAATTACCGAGTCATATTGTAAGCCTAAATTCAGGCAAAACATGTGATATTATGCATCATTTTAAAGCTGATTGTTGTAAAAATGTTTTGACGGGTACATTTTGAACAGTAAATAAATAATAAGGGCCTATTGAGTAAACAAAGCAGGCCCATTTTCGAATGTGAATTTTGTGTTCGACTGACATCCTTCTGCTGTTATTTAACACATGTTTTATTAATCATTTCATCTATCTGTTCACAAAATCAAATTTAATATAGAACAAGCTTTAATTTGGTGCATAGATGTGCGATAAACTCAATTTAATTGCGACAAATTATATGTATATATATCGAGTACGAAAATTCTCAGTGCGGAAGTTGGGTTCGATATTTTCAATAAAAAAGTGCGAATACGTGCTTTTTACCGAGTCTTATTTTAAGCCACAATTAAGAAAAACACGTGATAGTATGCATCATTTTAAATCTTATACATAGAAAAATGTTTCGACAGGTCGATTTTGAATTTTCGTAAAAGAATAACAGCAAGACGAGTGTAAAAAGTAGCCCTATTTTCGGACGTACATTTCGGTTTGAGTGACATCCTTCTGCTACAAATAAATACACATATTTTAAATTAATTTACCAACCAAATCACACAATCTGACTGGCAATAGAATAAGCTTTCTTTTGGTGTATAAATGAGTGAATAACGCGTCTTCATTTGGACAAAATATATGTTTATATGTCAAGTTCGTAAATTCGCCCGACCACAGTTTGGTTTGATTTTTTCATTGAAATGTGCGAAACATGCTAATTACCGAGTTTTATTTTAAGCCACAATTTAGACAAAACTTGTGATATTATGCATCATTTTAAAGCAGATTGTTTGAAAAATGTTTTGACAGGTACATTTTGAACAGTAAATAAATAATAAGGGCCTGGTGAGTGAACAAAACAGTCCCATTTTCGAATGTGAATTTTGTGTTCGATTGACATCCTTCTGCTGTTAATAAAAACATGTTTTATTAATTATTTCACCAATGTATTCACAAAATCAAATTTTATATAGAACAAGGTTTGTTTTGGTGTATAAATGTGAGATTAACTCATTTTAATTGCGACAAAATATATGTATTTAAATATATCAAGTACGAAAATTCTCAGTACGAAAGTTCGGTTCGAATTTTTCTCACATTTGTATACCAAAAGAAAGCTTGTTCTATATAGGACAGGTATAAACTGCGGCCAAATGCGGTCAAATGTGCGGTCAAGAAAGTGCGGCCAACAAACTGCGGCCAGTAAAGTGCGGTTAAATTATCAAATGTTAGTATCGAGTTTTTGTGAATAAAAAGCAAGATATGAAACATTTGTTCAGTAAAATGAGTTAAAAGGGCATTGTTGTGAAAATAGTTAAAGATTGTAATCTTAAAGATGATTTTATAATTTTAATTAATGAATTTTATGTTTTATGACTTTTATTATCCCCTCACTCGAATTCAATGTATTAAAGAATGTATGTTTGCAAATGTTGAATAAAAGTTTGAAAATAATTACAATTATGTGTTGTTATTAATGTTTTAACATAATTACATGCATGTATTGTTAAGTGTTGGTTTTTTTTCTGTTAAGTGTTGTTGATTTTCTTATGATTTCATAATTGTCATTGTGTTTTCACAGTTTTGACTCGGCATACATTGAACATCAAGCATGTATTAAACATGTATTGCATAACAAGTATTAATTAGACTCAATTAAACGCCATTACATGATTTATCTACAGAAATAAGAATAATATGTTTAATGTAAATTGTTTGCACGTGTGTTACAATCTAGAGACAAAAATATATTTGATTGGCCAATCATTAGAATGAAAGTATTCGGGTTCTGTATTTATATTACCAAATTTTTTTTCCAATTTTGTGTTTCGCCAAAGATGGATAGTCTCCTTTTTGCTAATTCAGCACTTAAGTTTTGGAGATTCTCCTAGTTAGATTGTGGTTTACCCTAGGCTGTTTATTTGATGATTAGTATCATGTGCCTGGGTATGTTTGTGTGCTTTTGTTGAAACCTACTCTATATAACCTACAAGTCTGTTACACTAAGTGTTCATAAAATTAAATTACAATACCTAACATGATAATAACTTAATGTTTACATGAATAAATGTTGTAGTATTACTACTACCATTACTTAATTTCTAATTTGTTTGAGCTAAGTTTTATCCTAAATCTATATGAAAAACAAATTTATGGTTGTTCAATATAAATGTACATTTAGATACTGAGTTATAAGAACCTTGTTTGACTATATAGCTTAATAGGAAATGTAAAAAGAATACTGATGTAGTGAACAACAATAATATACATTTGAACAAGTAAGATTATAAAATCAATATTTAAATATTATAATATCATATTATTAAGTAAGATGTAATATTAGAAGCTTTATATAATCATTATGGAACTTATGACATAAAAACGGTTAGTAGTTTTTTTGAGGGATTTTTTACGTCCCAGTGTTAGTGTTTTTTTTTATTTTTGAAATAACTATATTTGTACCTTCACCTTTATTATATAAAAAATACATATAATATTATATCATGATTATCATAAAGTGATAATATATAGGAAATGTCAAAAGTTTATATAGAGTAGGAGTCCCTGTAAATATATATATGTACAGGCATTACATTGCGATAATAAGTCAGTGGGCACATGTTAAAACACAAAAGCACATTTGTTAAAACAAAAAGTTAACACTGATAATAATAAAGAGCACTAAAACACTAAGCACATTAATTAAAACACGATGTTATCATTGATATATAGTATCCGCTGGAAACTGTTGCACTGAACTTATTATCTCCCCTTAGTGTTAGAGAATTGGTTTTTACGCACATAGAGCATGTAGAGTGTCTGTAAAATATATCACTGAGGGGGTATAGTTGATTTACAGGGCGCTCATTCTATCACTATATAATTGTTCATTTTCTAATTGACACTACTGAAAGTGTTCTTACTATATAATCACTGTTGACACCCAATTAATCACTTTTTGTAGTGTTGAGCACTATTATTTGTGTCTCTATTTGGGTGTAGACACTAATAATCTGGTTGCCTGTTATAATCTGTAGATCTGTAAAGAGGACATGATATGATATTAGTATTGAGTTAGACTAATTAGGTAAGTTGTTAATAGCTAATAGCTAATGACATAAGGAGTACTTGTTGACAATAGGTTTTCCTTTTGATTTCTGTATTAATATATAGTTATACCAGAGTGTTACATTTATATATGATTAACAGTAATTTTTTCCAAAGTAGTATATTATAGAAAAGCTGGCATTGTCGAGCGATTACTACGTTTGACTGGTAATCATAGGATAGACTGCTCTGCGTTGGTTCGATTCCCATAAAAATCAGTTATTTCCATGATGGTTGGGAGTTTGAATTGCATCTTGATTGCATCGCGGCCTGGGATATTCTTGTCGGTATTAGTTGTGTAAGGCACAGACTTTTAAGAATTAATTAATAATGTATGTCCTACATATGGTCAATACGGAAGATCTCTTGTAGTTATAAAGATACAATGAAAACTATTATTTTATTATGTAATGTCAAGCCGATCTGATGATGATATTCATGTATTTCAATAAATCCAATTTCTTATTTACATAGAAATTACGACGTTGCGTCAAATACTGGGGTCAATTTGCGTAACGTCAAAAGTGACGTTTTGTATTTAATTAATAGTCAGCATTCAGTCATAGTAATACCTGAAATAAATTGGTTACAGTGTTACAATATAATTGTTTACAGTTTCGTGAATCTTATCACATAGTTATTTCAAATACATAGAAATTTTATGTGTCATTTTACCATATTTCGCATATTCACCGTACATTTACTGTTTTATGAAATGATTGATGATAATAAAAAGTAATAATTATTTTTGTTTTGCATTTCATTTACTATTTTACCAAATATCTGTATTTTCACCATACAGCTTTTATTCACCTGCTTCGAGCGAAATAAGCAAACATCTTTCTCACTGAAAAATAGTAAAATTGAAATGAAATCTACGCAGAATCAGTTATCTTAAACAAATCTAAGCATATCTGTACGATTTACCTCCCTTTGACAATGGAATTAATATTCTATATTTCTAGACTTTTACACTGTTTTCAATTTTCGTTAATGTGAAATTAGTTTATAGATTCACAAAATTAACGAATCTTATTCAATTAAGAATTGTATATTAATTCAAAAAAGTAAAATAACTCGGTACAAACATTTGATAATTTGGCCGCACTTTACTGGCCGCAGTTTGTTGGCCGCACTTTCTTGACCGCACATTTGACCGCATTTGGCCGCAGAATATACCTGTCCTTCTATATATAATTTTATTATAGATTGAATAGATTGGTGAATTAATTTTATAAAAGATGTATTTATTAATAGCAGAAGGATGTCGATCTGTCGAACAAAAGTTTACATTTGAAAATGTGTCTGTTTTGTCCACTCGCAGTGCCCTTATTGTTGACTTATTTTTCAAAATGTACCCGTGAAAACATTTTCCAAACAATCAGCCTGAAAATGATGAAATTCTGACAGTAAGGCTTTACTGCTGTACTGCTGTACTGCCGTTACTGCTGTCTTCACATACATGCACTAATTGACACTTATTTTTTTTAAATTGAAAAATGTTCACTAGAAAACTGAGGACCTTAAAAGATTCTCCTTAAAAATCACAGTGATTGTTACTTTTGGTTTTAGATACAAATGAGTACAAAGTATTTACTTCTTGATCAAAGGTTGAAGCACATAGTGCAGAAACCTCAATCAAAAAGCAAAACAATATTTGTACATGAAATACATTTATTTCTATGGTTGCGGGGATCCAAACAGAGTGCAAGTACCAAGTAATTACCCCGGTTATTTTTAACGGGGTAATTGGATCTTTAGGATTGGAGATCCTTTTCTATTTATTAAGTTTAAAGCCAAATTTTGACATATTGATGTAGAAATCAAAACTATTTAGGGAAATAAACTTTAATTGTATAAACTATATATACTTATAAAGGTTTTTTAAGATTAATATTCCAGCTATTTTCATTTCTAGGGTGGAATATAATGTTAACAAAGTGTGAAAAATCTAAAATATTGAGAATTTTAGTTCTGAAATTTGAAATTCTTATGTTTTTAATATTGTTAATGTCATTTGGTTTATATTACAATGGTTTCATTGATACTATTATGTTTAATGACATCTTTATATGTCTCCAATCCATAAAGAGTGATTTTTTTGTAAAAATTTAAGGTTTTTAACCCTAATATGCAGTCTTTTATTGAAGGAGATGGGCAAAAAATTGTCCTTTTTGTCAAAAATATCATACTTTTCAGTATTTAGTATATGTAAGGTAGTAATTAAATAGAAGAAATAATAAAATTGGTGTTTTCCTAACCCGGAAAGTTATTCAGAATGATGTTTTTAAAGAATTTGACCCTGTTTTGTTTAATAATTTTTGGTTTTAGGTCTATGTATTTTGCTATTTAGTAAAAATCACTTGAATTTTAAACAAAACTAGTGGATAACAGTTTATATAAGAGGTTTAAATTACCTCATTGTTATAGTTTTATAGTTTATTATGTGAAAAATAGCCATTTAAATGGTATTTTCTGCATTATGGTGTTATGTATACAGATTTCATTGAAACTCTTGAGGTACTTGCACTTATATTGGGTGATATAAATGAAATAGACTGAGAATGGGGGCTCTAGATCTTATCGGTCATTTGGCAATCAACTATATAAGTTTCTAGAGCCATATAGACTGATCTCCTGACCGCCTTGCTTGGATCTAGTAGGATCTGGATGTCAAAGGGGACATCACTGAAACCCATTGTTGCCTTTAGGAGCTCAATTTTGGCTCCAAATGGTGTAGGAGTATTTTGGAAGCTCCTGTGGCAGAATGAACCAGTCCCAATGATGGCATTCTGGTTTTTTTTTAATTTTTTTGGTTTGAGCCCTGGCCCAGAATTTAACAGCCTGCCCAGACCTGAAAATGAGTGGCATGACTCCTGCCTCTGCTTCTAAAAGATGCTGTGGGGTGGTTGGTAAGGCCCTTAGAGCAATTCTCAATGCTTAATTCTGTATAATATTTAGTCTTTGGAGTTGGGAGGGGCTAGTTACAGAATAAATTTCAGCTCCATATTCATTTTTTGATCTTGTGAGAGATTTGTACATTAGTAATAGACTGTTTTAATCAGTATTCTAAAAAGTAAAAAGTAAATCAGTATTCAAAAAAATCTGGGCACGTTAAAAGTTTCCTTGTAAAAAATCACATTGACTGGTACCTTTAATTTTTGTAACAAAAGATTAAAAGTTACACACAATGTAGTGTACTTTTTGAATGAAATCTTCTGTACAGAGCACAAAAGACTCAATCCATAAGTACTATAGAAAAAGTTAAACAATAGTATTGTATTATTAATTGCGGGGATCCCAAAATAGTGCAAATACCAAGTAACTACCCCGGTTTATTAAACATATCCGGGGTAATTGGATCTTATGGACCGGAGAACCTGTTGATATATTAGTATACATATGTCAGTTGTTGACATATTTTTGAAAACTCTGTAATATTTTCTTAAGAGTTATTCATTTTGATAATTTTTTTCAGTATTGGAACAGAAAATGAACTTTAATAGGTGTTCCAATAGATTTTTTGTTGATTTTTTAGTAAAAATATAATGTGAAATTCTAAAACCTAAGACATTTTAGCTCTAATTTAAAAGAATTTTGTCATTAGGTATATTAATGAAGTTTTTGATATATATATTACTGTGTTTAAGATGGTAATTTCAGGTCTTTTGTTTCTTTTACAGGTTCCTAACCCATAATTAGTTTAAGAAATTGTTGAATTAAAGGTTTTTAAAGCCTTTTAATAGGCTAAATTGTATAAAATTTGTATTAAAATAGACAAAATAATGTCTTTTTGTAGTAAAAAACATAAATTTCCACATCATATGATTAAAATATATATATTCTTGTATAGTAGGAATTTAATAATGTAAAATAATTTTAAGATTCAACAGCTTTGTTGAATATTTGTTAAATTTATGGGTTTTAGTAACCCGGCAAGTCTGGTAATAGTGTTTTATCTGGGTAAAAAGACCCTGATAATGTATATTTAAGTAGGATTTGCATCCTAGGATATATCTAATTACAATGAAGTTAAGGCATTTTTAATTTTGCTAGTAAATAGCATTAAAATTAGAGGTTTTGGGTACCTCAGAATTGATTTTAAGTCTTTTCAGTACTTTCAAATAAGTTTAATTCGATGTTTTAACTGCATTTTGGTGTTTTTTATGCAGTGTTTATGTAACTCATATGGTATTTGCACTTAATTGGGTGGAATAAATGAAATAGACTGAATTTGTGGGATCTAGATTTTGTCTTTCATTGTAGATTACTATATAGATCTCTAGAGCCCTATAGACTGAGGTTCTAACTGCCTTGCTAGGATCACCACCAAATAACACCAAAATAAATCTTATTCTATTGTTAGTCTGATTTTGCGAATAGGTTGGTAAATTAATAAAAAAAATCGTGTATTTATTAATAGCAGAAGGGTGGCAGTCAAACCCAAATTTATATCCGAAAAACAGGGCTAACTTCTACACTCGCCATGCTGTTATTCTTTATTATTTTTTTTTCCCAAATAGACATTTCAAAACATTTTTAATTTGATGCATAATGTGTAAGGTTTAAGTCGAAACATTCTCGAAAATTGCTCTCGAAAATAGACCTGTTACTAGTCATTTCACAAAAAAGACCGAACCCAAATATCATTTAGAAAAAACTCAAACATCGATCCAGTTAGTATCGTTCGGCCTTACAAAAATCGAGTTTTGTATGTTAATATATATCAAAAGAAAGCTTGTTTTATCTTCAATCTGATTATGTGTATGGATTTGTAAAATACATAGTCAAACATGTTTTTGTTTACAGCAGAAGGATGTCAGTCGAACACAAATTCACATTCAAAAATTGGCCTGTTTGTACACTCGACAGGCCCTTATTGTTTATTTATAGTTCTAAATTTACCCGTCAAAACATTTTCCAAACAATCAGCTTGAAAATGATGCATAAAAGCACATGTTTTAACTTAGTTGTGGTTTAAAATAAGAATCGGTAGTCAGCATGTATTTGCACATTTTTTGAAAATATCGAACCGAACTTTCGTTCTGAGAATTTTCGTACTTGACATATTTAAATACATATATTTTGTCGCAATTAAAATGAGTTTATCGCACATCTATATACCAAATTAAAGCTTGTTCTATATAAAATTTGATTTTGTGAACAGATAGATGAAATGATTAATAAAACAAGCGTTTATTAACAGCAGAAGGATATCAGTCGAACACAAAATTCACATTCGAAAATGGGCCTGTTTTGTTTACTTACCAGGCCCTTATTATTTATTCACTGTTCAAAATGTACCCGTAAAAACATTTTCACAACAATCAGCTTTAAAATGATGCATAATATCGCATATTTTGTCTTAATTGTGGCTTAGAATAAGACTCGGTAAATAGCATGTATTGGCACTTTTTTAATGAAAATATCGAACCGAACTTCCGCACTGAGAATTTTCGTACTCGATATATTAACGTAAAATTTGTCGCAATTAAATAGAGTTTATCGCACATCTATATACCAGATTAAAGCTTCTTCTATATAAAATTTGATTTTGTGAACAGATAGATGAAATGATTAATAAAACATGTGTTAAATAACAGCAGAAGGATGTCAGTCGAACACAAAATTCACATTCGAAAATGGGCCTGTTTTGTTTACTCACCAGGCCCTTATTATTTATTTGCTGTTCAAAATGTACCCGTCAAAACATTTTTACAACAATCAGCTTTAAAATGATGCATTATATCACATGTTTTGCCCAAATTAAGGCTTACAATAAGACTCGGTAATTAGCATGTTTTCGCACATTTCAATGAAAAAATCAAACCAATCTGTGGTCGGGTGAATTTACGAACTTGATATATAAACATATATTTTGTCCAAATTAAGTCGAGTTATTCGCTCTTATATACATCAAAAGAAAGCTTATTCTATTGCCAGTTTGATTTTGTGATTTAGTTTTTAAATTAATTAAGAATACGTGTATTTATTTATAGCAGAAGGATGTCACTCAAACCGAAATGTACGTCCGAAAATAGGGCTACTTTATATACTCGTCTTGTTGTTATTCTTATACAAAAATTCAAAATCGACCTGTCTAAACCTTTTTCTATGTATATGCTTTAAAATGATGCATAATATCGCATATTTTGTCTTAATTGTGGCTTAGAATAAGACTAGGTAAATAGCATGTATTGGCACTTTTTTAATGACAATATCGAACCGAACTTCCGCACTGAGAATTTTCGTACTCGATATATTAACGTTCAAATTGTCGCAATTAAATAGAGTTTATCGCACATCTATATACCAGATTAAAGCTTGTTCTATATAAAATTTGATTTTGTGAACAGATAGATGAAATGATTAATAAAACATGTGTTAAATAACAGCAGAAGGATGTCAGTCGAACACAAAATTCACATTCGAAAATGGGCCTGTTTTGTTTACTCACTAGGCCCTTATTATTTATTTGCTGTTCAAAATGTACCCGTCAAAACATTTTTACAACAATCAGCTTTAAAATGATGCATAATATCACATGTTTTGCCTAAATTTAGGCTTACAATAAGACTCGGTAATTAGCATGTTTTCGCACATTTCAATGAAAAAATCAAACCAATCTGTGGTCGGGTGAATTTACGAACTTGATATATAAACATATATTTTGTCCAAATTAAGTCGAGTTATTCACTCTTATATACATCAAAAGAAAGCTTATTCTATTGCCAGTTTGATTTTGCGATTTAGTTTTTAAATTAATTAAGAATACGTGTATTTATTTATAGCAGAAGGATGTCACTCAAACCGAAATGTACGTCCGAAAATAGGGCTACTTTATACACTCGTCTTGTTGTTATTCTTATTCAAAAATTCAAAATCGACCTGTCTGAACCTTTTTCTATGTATAAGCTTTAAAATGATGCATAATATCGCATATTTTGTCTTAATTGTGGCTTAAAATAAGACTCGGTAAATAGCATGTATTGGCACTTTTCTAATGAAAATATCGAACCGAACTTCCGCACTGAGAATTTTCGTACTCGATATATTAACGTTCAAATTGTCGCAATTAAATAGAGTTTATCGCACATCTATATACCAAATTAAAGCTTGTTCTATATAAAATTTGATTTTGTGAACAGATAGATGAAATGATTAATAAAACATGTGTTAAATAACAGCAGAAGGATGTCAGTCGAACACAAAATTCACATTCGAAAATGGGCCTGTTTTGTTTACTCACCAGGCCCTTATTATTTATTTGCTGTTCAAAATGTACCCGTCAAAACATTTTTACAACAATCAGCTTTAAAATGATGCATTATATCACATGTTTTGCCTAAATTAAGGCTTACAATAAGACTCGGTAATTAGCATGTTTTCGCACATTTCAATGAAAAAATCAAACCAATCTGTGGTCGGGTGAATTTACGAACTTGATATATAAACATATATTTTGTCCAAATTAAGTCGAGTTATTCACTCTTATATACATCAAAAGAAAGCTTATTCTATTGCCAGTTTGATTTTGCGATTTAGTTTTTAAATTAATTAAGAATACGTGTATTTATTTATAGCAGAAGGATGTCACTCAACCCGAAATGTACGTCCAAAAATAGGGCTACTTTATACACTCGTCTTGTTGTTATTCTTATTCAAAAAATCAAAATCGACCTGTCTAAACCTTTTTCTATGTATAAGCTTTAAAATGATGCATAATATCGCATATTTTGTCTTAATTGTGGCTTAAAATAAGACTCGGTAAATAGCATGTATTGGCACTTTTCTAATGAAAATATCGAACCGAACTTCCGCACTGAGAATTTTCGTACTCGATATATTAACGTTCAAATTGTCGCAATTAAATAGAGTTTATCGCACATCTATATACCAGATTAAAGCTTGTTCTATATAAAATTTGATTTTGTGAACAGATAGATGAAATGATTAATAAAACATGTGTTAAATAACAGCAGAAGGATGTCAGTCGAACACAAAATTCACATTCGAAATGGGCCTGTTTTGTTTACTCACTAGGCCCTTATTCTTTATTTACTGTTCAAAATGTACTCATCAAAACATTTTCATAACTATCAGCTTTAAAATGATGCATAATATCACATGTTTTGCTTAAATTGAGGCTTGAAATTATAATTCAATTATTCTGCCAACAGACGTGGCAGAAAGATTGATTCTGTTGTTGTTTAATCCTTCTGCCAGCAGACACATCTTTCTGTTATTATAAAATCTTTCTGCCAACAGACACATCTTTCTGTTATAATTCAATCCTTCTGCCAGCAGACCCAGCAGAAAGATTGATCCTGTAAATGTATCCTTCTGCCAGCAGACACAGCAGAAGGATCATTCCTTCTGCTGTAGATTTATCCTTCTGCCAGCAGACACAGCAGAAGGATCGTTCCTTCTGCTGTGTCTGCTGTGTCTGCTGAGTCTGCCAACTTTACGTTCATTAAGTGTTCCATTCTCTTTTAATGGCAAATTCTTTAACACAAAAAAGAAATTAGTAGATCAAGCTCGAAAAGCAATGTTCTCCGTCCTTCAAAAGGCACGTAAACTATATTTACCTGTTGAAATGCAGTTGAATTTGTGATACAATGGTAGCTCTTATATTATTATATGGTTCAGAAGTTTGGGGTTTTGAAAATGTTGATATTATTGACCGGTTTCAATTGAAATTTGTTAAAATAGTACTTGGTTTAAAACAAACAACTCCTTCTTGTATGGTATATGGTGAATTGGGTCTTCTCCCCCTTTCAACTCAAATAAAGTCTAGAGTTTTAAATTACTGGTGTAAGGTGTTGAATGATAAAGAAAATAAAATCTCTGTACTTTTGTATAAAATGTCTAAAATATTGTATACCGAATCACAGTTGAACTTACCATGGTTAAAATTTGTTCAAAATTCTTTTAATAGCCTTGGCTTGTCTAATTATTGGCTAAACCAGACAATTACTTCACCGCCAGTTTTTAAAAAAAGTTGTAAATCAAAGAATAAGGGATCAATTTATTCAAGAATGGCATTCAACTGTACATGAATCTAGTAAATGTCCTAATAATAGGATTTTTAAAACAACTTTTGACTTTGAGCAATATTTCTTTAATTTACCATTTGATCTTATGATTGCTTTTTGTAAATTTAGATGTATGAACCACAAAATGCCAATAGAAAATGGTAGATTTCATAACATAGATAGAAGCCTAAGATTTTGTACTTTATGTAACACTAATCAACTCGGTGATGAATTCCACTATTTGTTTAATTGTACCTACTTTAACACTTTAAGGAATACTTACATTGATAGAATTTTTTTCAATATATCCAAATATTGTTAAATTCAAGAACCTGATGAATACTGACAACAAGGACTCTTTGTTAAAACTTGCAATATTCTGTAAAAAATTCTATTTGTTATTAATAAGTCATAGTCTCATCCTCCTCTATAATTACATTCCATTACTTTCTTTTCCATTCCGTCTATTATACAGATCTCATAGTTTAGAAATAGTTTTCATATTTTGAGATACAATCTCAAGTGCGGTTACTGTACGCTACATGTGAAATGTTGTAGATATTGTAATGATGTTATGATCATATTTGTTCCTGCTGTTTTGTCACATGCCCTGTTGGGCCTTGATTTATCAATAAACCTTTGAAACCTTTTGATAATTGTGTATATGATATATATGTGAATTATGTATCATGACCGACGATAATTAATAACTATTTAGTTGACTATTGGAACAATGTGACAATAGCACAATATATGATAAAAATCACTTTTTATACGTTCTGTCAAAATCTATAGAGTAATTGTCACCTTCTGACTAAAATTTCAAATACAGTATGCACCAACCAGTCAGACAGTAAATCGATAGTTAACAAAAATGTCGAAGGAACTTCATAAGCAATTCTTGCAAATAGCTGAAAAAGATCATCTGAATAAAAACAAAAAACATTGCCTCATTCGTGAACTTTACTGTATTTCTCTAGTCACCAGTATCGGCAGTTATGGAAAGTGCACACCTCTACCAACTAAAGTATTTGACATTTGATTGAAGAACGATTCGCGTTCAATTTAATAAATCAAACAAATTCATAATGGGCTTGTACCTTAGTCATTGAAGGGAAAACTTTAGCCACAAATGGAGAGAAACTAATATGAATAGAATAACAATTGATATTTAGAAATGCTCCGTTCCACCATCAGTTTGAGTTGCTTCGTCCGCCAAATGACCATTGCATATTCTAGTTTTATGTTTAACTTAAAATAAACAAGTTTAAAGTAAAAAGACGCATCAAATCAATTATTTTACCGACAGATATGAAAACCAAATTAGACTCAACCCGTATAACATTGTTATATAAAATACCGGAACTGCTCTAACTTGTTTTTGACAGATAGTAATTTTATGTTGCATAAATGCCGGAGCTGCAAGTATTGTAGTTACGGCATTTTACAAATCTCAAAACTGAACTATGAACCTCCGGCATTTTTAATAAATATCTAAACTGATGCTAAAAAGAAAAGCCTCATTTTAACTAGTTACAATTTTTTCGTGATATAGAATTACAGTTTTTTTTCAGTTTCAGTTTATTGTGTAATATCGACATTTACAAGTCTTTGACACAAAACATATATACAAGCATGTAATATATTTAATAATATACAGTCCAACTTGTGGTAACGGCCACCTCCGAATAGCGGGCACCTGCCGACAGCGGCCATTTCGATTTCCCCCCGACCGAAAACGCTCTTAAAAAGGCCGTGAATAACGGCCACCTGTCGACTGCGACCAGCGGCCAGTCAAAACCATCCCCGCGGCCAGTTTAGAACTGTAAACAACGACCAGACGATTGTTTGAAGACAGTATTTCGTATAAAGGCGATTTCGAAAGCAGGCCGCCATTTTTGTTAAAGTTAAGCTAAAAACCCGTAATCCGATTTTTTCCGGATTTTCGTATACAAACCATCTCGAGTACGATTTTATTAGTTATAATCAAGCTGTAGACAATTTTCTCGTCACCTTATTATAAAAAAATGTTAATGTATCCTTTTATTGTTAAATTTATTTGTAAAACGGGAGTAAATTACGTCATGTGATGACACTTTGTTAATTAGTTTTGAATGTTTGGAGACTCTACTAGGTTTGTTTTTCACAAGTCCGGCCGTTAGATAAATGTGTGTGACACGCTGTTAATTCCTAAATTCGTTCAACTGTGACCGTTGTATACAGGTAATTTGACAACTAGGATAAGATAGAAAGACTATACAAAAGGTCAGAGTAGTGAGAATTTGTAGAGTACATTTGTTAATGTTGAGGGCATAGCATGAAATGTTGCTGCAAACAAAAAATCACTGATTTCTTTGTTTTAGTCATTCTTTGTTCAAAGTTTTGTTTTATTCATTTATAGTCACAACTTCAATAATGATAATGTGAATAACGAATTAAGGTTGAAAATAAAAACAATTTTAATTATTAATTTATGCTAAATTCGTTCAACTGTGACCGCTGTATACAGGTAATTTGACAACTGGGATAAGATAGAAATACTATAAAAAAGGTCAGAGTAGTGAGAATTTGTGGAGAGCATTTGTTAATGTTGAGGGCATAGCATGAAATGTAGCTGCAAACAAAAAATCACTGATTTCTTTGTTTTAGTCATTCTTTGTTCAAAGTTTTGTTTTATTCATTTATAGTCACAACTTTAATAATGATAGTGTGAATAATGAATTAAGGTTGCAAATAAAAACAATTTTAATTATTAATTCATGCTAATTATGAACTCTGTCTCTCAAGTCTGACGAAACATTGCCCGTTTGTTCCTCCCTCCGAACAAAGGCCACCTGTGAACAAAGGCCACTTTTCTATTTTCCCTTGGCCGGCCGTTGTTCACAGGTTGGACTGTAATTACAAGAGAAAACCTTAAAGTTGTTAGCATGTAAGAAGTCCTCGGAGACATGGGTAACGTATAATTCCACATATAATCAGGAGCTTAAAAGTTGGCTAATTAATTCACAGGCTTGTTTTATCACATTTTGTATAGTGTACCATGTTACAGATACCAATAAAACCAGGTCACTTCAATCTTGTATGTCTCACTGCAAAACAACATTTCAGCAACATTGAATTAATGAGAATTAATGAGCAGTCATCCATCTATTTCTTTTGTTTTCAACACTCCAGGCCTCCTAGCAGGCCAAAACAAAAATAAAGGTTTTTATAAAGGCTTTAGTGTATGAAAATAAAGGCCTTTTAGTGTAAAATATGAAAAAATAAAGAGTAAATAAAGGCTATTTTCGTTGAAGTTCTCATTTCTTTATCGAACCCACAGTCATACCAAAGTCATTTTTTGATGTTATACAATGTATACTGTTTGAATTATGCAATATAATACATACCTTATTTAATGTGTATACCTATTTTCTCTGCATATTTATATCATACATAGCTCCTGTTTTACAGTGTAGGGAAAATGCAGAACAAAATCCATTACTTGCTTTAAGCTAGCACGGCAACCAGTCAGAGCAAATATAAAGGTTTTGAGTGAGAATTTTGGCGTTTTAAAGGTTTTCTGGGGAAATATAAAGGTTTTAAAGGTTTGCTCTGAAATTAAAGGTTTTTAAAGGTTTTAAAGGTTTCACAATGAGGCCTGAACACTCACACAAAAAGAAATATAAGAAATAACTCAGTTCATAATAACATTTTTTTATTGTTCATAAATATATACAAGTTGGTTCAAGTTTGAAATCATACAGATCTATATAATAATGATAAAATCATACTTTCATTTAAAGTGTACAAATTTATACCCGAAGATGTATTATCTAGAATTATAATACTTTGTTTGGGTTTAACATCTTAGCAACAAACAGTATAGGTCATATCACGTCAGTCAGTCAACCTACTCACCATTACTGGAAAGGCCAAATCTCTGGATTAACTGTTATCCAGTTACTAAGCAATACTTTCCTCAGTAATTGTCTGCATTGATATCATGCAGTTTACAATTTTTACATAATAGCCTGTCAGTTATAGATGACATGCACAATGGCATACTGTGCAATTGTTAAACATGTCAATAATTGAAAGAAACCTTGTGCAATTTCATTTATACAATCATAAATACATGTACAATTATTCATGAATGAAAAATTTCGAAATTCAGAAATTCTTGAATTTCATTATTTTAGCCTTTTTTAAAAGGAATAGAATCTTTCTAAAACTCATGTTTCCAATTTCTGATTTTCTCAGTAGGGCTGTCACGATACACTGGTATACCGGTATATTGCAATACGCAGCTGCAGCAATACGTACCCCGTACGATTTTAACATACAGGTATTTAAGGATATTTTTCATTTCATTGGAAAATTCTTCCCTTCGCGAAATAAAAGAAGCAAAACGTCAGTTTTTCCATTGTTCATTCCATCTAACCTGAAGTTGCAAGAATTTAACCGCTTGGGGCGCGTCTCAGTCCTAAATGACCGTAAATACTTAAAGAGGCTAGATTCTATCAGTAGCTAATGTAAGATTTGCACTTTTTCTGTGAAATACAGCGAAGACACAACGTCTCTAAAAGCCCACAATATATTGTGGTACGTATCGCGATACGATGACAACTTATTGCAATATATCGCGGTACGCTTCTGGCGTATCGTGACTGCCATATTTCTCAGTACCACTCCTGAAAACTATCAACCAAATACATTGGCCAATCAAGCAATGTCATGAAAATTGAAGTTATTCTAGCGACCAACCTGTATTCATACAAATCTCAGATTTTTAAGGAATGAAACAGCAGCTGTACATACAAGACCAAAGATTCTAATCATTTAAAAGAAAGCATACTACCCTCCAGTAAAATATAATGTTTATGTATGCTAACAAAACCTTTTCTCTCTTCTTTCTGAAAAAACAACAACTATTTATTCTTTCTTTTCTTTTCAAACATTTTTATATTTTTATAAAAAGAAATTCTTCATAAAACATATGAGTAAGTTAAAATTAAGATGTTATGAAGCATTCAAAAGTATACATCATAATTCATAGTATATATAAATACCATGAGTTTTAGATTAGCGTAATTGTATTAGTATATATGTATTAACAATTGTTGAATAATGTAATAATGAATGTTCTTTTATTCTTCTGTTTTGTATGTTAGAATGTATGTGAATGAATTCTTCTTATGAATAAAATTAATAAATAAAAAAGGAATTCTTATCATATACTAAAGTCATACCACACAAACACTGTACCGAGTTAGAAATAACAAAACATACTACATGTATAATAAATAAAATGTTTCAAATAAATATTCTCAAGTACCTAACACTCCCTTTTATATTGACCAATCACATTTACATTCAATCCAAAAAATTAAAATGGTCTTGATTAAATAACCAGAAATCTGTTCCAATTTGTTTATTGGGCTTGACACCATGTCAACGCAAACAATGGTCATTTCAAGGAGGCTAACACATGTAACCTAGCTTTCCAAGACCTTTGTCAAGCAGAACTCACCTACCCTTCTACATGGCCAACAACTTCTTCATACACCTTATAAATGAAGGAAAATTAACATAGTTGAATTTTCCTGCATGAGACTTGAACCCACAGGGATATGTCATGTGACCTTCTAACATATATGGTATAGGTCATTTGCGTTAAAGCTGGACCCCTAAAATCATGAAATATCTCAATAACTATCAGATGGAATTTACTCAAATTTTGTATGTGATCATAACTAGCATTTTCCTTCTCAAATCCAAAAATTTAGAATTTTTGTTTCATTACATAACATACTTCCCATAGACATCCAATGCAAATTTTGAAGCCAAAAAGAGACTTTTGTTAAATGGGTATGTGCCATAATCAGAACAGCCACATAACAGTAGATACAAAATAATAGCTAAATATGAGGCCCGGTTAGAAATTTTATTTGATAACAAAGCACATGTATAACAGTATATACAAACTCAAATATCATCATCACTGTCGTCTGTATCGTCAAAATCTATACAAATTCTACACGTACGATTTTAAAGACTGGCCTCTGCTTTACAATTCAGTAGACCGTCAAGTGTTTATTTGAGCGACAAATTTACAGTAAATGCACGGGACTTTGTATAAATACACTGGAAGTATGACAATGTTACAATCAGAACAGCTTATTTTACCTCCAGCCGGATTTTTGATAAAAAATTCCAAATATTTTGCATTATACCTTATGGAAAACTTTTTTATTTATCTATTAAAAATTCTGAAAATTTAAATCCTAGAAGGAAAAATTGAAATAAGATTGTATTAAATTTTTTAGCAAAATCGCTGTTATAGTTTAAAAGATATTTACGGCAAATAGGGGTCCAGCATTAACACAAACGACCTATATGTATAAAAATAAAAGGAAGGTCACATGACAAATCCCTGTGCTAGTACCTGCAAAACCCCTTCACTACACTAGATTAAAAAGAGTACATGTAGTGTCAGCACAATATACCCTGATGTATCTATCTCAAAATATATATTTACTCAAATAAATCCTAATACAACTCTTTCTAATACTGAGTTTTTCACATTTAAGTCCATCTTAATAAAATTCTTATGAACAATCGTGTTTCATTCATGGAAAAATGTGATGCTATTTGACAAAAAGCAGTGAAAGTATAAAACATTGATTATTCACTCAAATAGGGTCAAAGGTTAGCTTCAGTGAATGAAAAGTAATGCATAATAATTTCATCAAATTTGAAATTACTTTAAATGAAATAAATGAATGACATTTTCACTGATGAAATAATGTATTCTAGGTTAACACAGATATTGTTGCACACCAAAATTATTGATATTCTTGATTCTTAGTCTAAATTCAAAATTCATCACATTGACATAAGAAATTCCATTAAAGCACACTTCCACATTGCCACAAAAGATGTTTTTATGAAATTGTCACAATGTTTGATGTTTACACACTGTATGTCTTAAAAATTACTTGTTATGGGCCGGTGGCAATTAATCAATAAAATATTGTCACAGTAACAATAGATACATCTCATGGGTTTAGCACAAAACTGTCGTAACTCAATATAAGAAAAGAGCGAATTATGATCGCTTTGCGCTAAATCCGCTATCTGGATCTCATGATATTTTTTTTTACCCACACTGATAAGGTACCAACAACTTTTTTACAATATTGCTAAAAATCGTGTGTTTCACGTACAAAATCAATCAAATATTTCTATCATTCTATGTACACATACTTCATCGTAACAAAACATTTTCCATTAAGCCAAAGGTAAAATTCATTTGCAGTCAACGAAATTAGGATATGAACTTGACTGTCCCAACAGATTATTTTAAGAGCAAGCACTATATCTCATTTGCAGAATTTCGATTGCCCATAAGTTGTTGGTTGCCCAAACTAAAATATAGTTGTCCCGGGCAACTGGACACCCACTAATTTCATCGACTGAATTAAAATTCAAGGTGGGACATTTGTACCTAAGGCCAAATGGACAAGAAATATTACACCAAGGGAGGTAACTCAGTGGATGTTCCAAGCCAAACTCCAAAAGTGGTTATTTCCCTTCATTAAATCAAAATAACCACTACCACCATAAATTCGTCCCTCCGAGAGCCGAATATCATTTTTCATTTTTTCTTTCACATTTCAATATCTTTTATAAATTGAGTCTTCTTGTAGTTGATTATGATGTTCAAATACATAAAGACAAAAAATAATAGTTTTAATTAATATATATTTAATTAATAATCTACCCTATTCCGTGGTGTTTTCATGGTGGTGGTCACTAGTCACTGTTACTAGGATCACATGATTTATGTGTTGGCAGTGGTTAAGTAGCAAAGCGTGACATAAGCACTGTGAGGAGTTTAGTTCCTAGCTATTCCAAGGGACTGCAAATCATCAAGTCCCACATTAAGAATCATTCTACTTTGTCCAAATTTTCAGGATTTGTGAATTCTGAGGTGAACACATAGAATAAAACAGGGAAGAAAACCAGTAGAAGTAATGGTCCATGAAATTCTGGTTCTTTGAGTTCAGTTAGTGATATAATACCATAACTATGTAACAACCAATGTCCCACTAATATTGATAAGTTTCTTATATTTCTCACATTGTCTAAAAGTAAATCCTTGAATCCCTGAAAAAAATTAATTATTTTTTATTACCGGGTATTATAATTATTATTATATACCATATTTGTATAGCACACTTCTCATATTCAAAATATGTTCAAAAGCACTTCACAATTATATGCATGATTCATAAATAATTGATAACAAATGGTCAAATGGTGTTTTTTTTAAAAATACAAAAATAATAGAATGAATACTAATGCACTGTGGCAATATCACATGACTATGACATCACGAATGCTTCGGTTTGAAGAAGAAACAGTGAAAAATCAGCCTCAAATAAAAGTTTTGAAGAGCTGCAAGTCTTTCAATTCTAGTCAGATTTTACATGATACCTATGTGAGGCTAAGCAGAACAAGAGCAGACCATGGACAGCGCTTGACTATTCCAGGTATTCCTGTAAACGACAGCAGCAACCAATCAAAACTCATGCTGGAGTTATGCAACTTGGTATTCCACCTTCATTTCTAACCCCGTTGACATGTGTGAAGTTTCAAGTTAATCCCTTCAGTAGTTTCAAAAATAAAATGTTGCAACAAAAAAAATCACCAAAAAAATCTAATATTAGAGGGCCATAATTCAGTCAAAATTTACGCTACAGTTATGCAACTTGGTATTTGACGTGAATTAGTAACCCCGTACACATGTATGAAGTTTCAAGTGAATCCCTTCAGTAGTTGCAAAGATAAAATGTTGCACCTAAAAACTTAACCAAGAAATTTCTAAGTATAAAAGGGCCATAATTCAGTCCAAAATCGACCTAGAGTTATGTAACTTAATATTTGACCTCCAATGGTAACCCCGTAGACATGTGTGAAGTTTCAAGTGAATCCCTTCAGTTATTTCAAAGAAAAAATGTTGCACCTAAAACTTAAGCAAGAAATTTCTAAGTATATAAGGGTCATAATTCAGTCCAAATTCATCCTAGAGTTATGTTACTTGGTATTTGAACTCCAATGGTAACCCCGTAAACACAAGTAAAGTTTACAGTGATTCCCCCCAGTACTTGCAAAGATATAAAAGAAACAAAAATGTTGCACCTAAAAACTTAACCAAGAAATGTTACGCCAATGCCAACGCACAGCTGAGTAGGATAGCCCCACTATTCTTCGAATAGTCGAGCTAAAAATGTATCACATCTTCAATTCTAGTTTTGTACTTTTTGCTAATACCCTGGAGAACTACAATGTATTCCTTTTCAGAATGTTACAGAAACAAGTTGTCAAACTTTGTTGAATGGGAAAATCATTGGTAGGTTTTCAACTTTTATTCCCTCATAGTAAAATGAGAGAATAAAAGGTTAAAACCTACTGCAACAAAATGCTTTGAGCATCAGGGGGAACCAAGTCCAGTCTTTGTTCACAAAGAAAGCTAAAATAAGCTGTGACCCACGATGTAGTGTTATAAATACATGATCATTGACACTAGGCCTCACTGTAATCAAGTTTAATGGTCATCCTAATGTATTTCTATCACAAAAAAATCTAAGCCTTTTCCATGATCATAAAAGACAATCCTTACCTCTTGTATTCCTGTCGCTAAATGTATTGCACTGGTTATTAATGATCCAATAATCATAATATAAGGAAAGGAATAATCTGCAAAAAGATAATGAACTATTAATGTATGAGCACTAAATAGCAATCTCTGTAAACAGATATCCTGAAGAGCATTGTCGTACAGGATCTCTACTGTCTCCGTGGAAGGTCACGTCGAGATGAACTTTGTGTCGACCAATCAATGCGATTGGATGGCTCATTTCAAATTGCGTGACGTAGACGATGTAAACAAGTTACGTATCATAACAATTTCGTCATGAATATTATGATGAGAAAAGGTCACCTGAACGTGACCTTCGTTTGGAAAGGGCCAGATCTAAATTAGCGAGTAGGCGAGCGGAAAATTTAAAATCGGGTTTTAATCAGATTGACTAAATAGAGAACCAATGTAGAGCTCCTACAACCAACTCAGTTGAAATTCTGAAAAGACCCTTCTATACTCAAGGCATTTTGGTATTTCATAAATTGAATTTTCCAAAAAAGGTATACAAATGTATATGTTAATCAAGCTGATTGCAACAATACAGTGTAGCCTCTGCAGAGCAACCCTCAACAGAACAAATCCTCCACAAAACAACAGGTTTTTTTTCCTTTAGACATAAGTTTATTAAATTTTAATCTCTGTGGAAAAACAACCTCTGAACAGTAACACACTTCAGTCCCTCCCAGTGGGTGTTGTTCAAAAGAGGTTATACATTTGATAATGAATAGGTTGAAGTTACAATTTAGAGTACTTGAAATTGTAAACAAGTAACAAGATCAAACATTAATCATTAAACAGCTTTCCCTAGAACAAGATAACATGTAGTTTCTTAGGCCATTACACTTTCTGAAACTCATGACAATAATTCCGAAACTATTCTATCCTATTACAAGTTTTTGTCATTCTGCACACAGTACCCTAACTATTTTCTAGCAAATAGGGTACTCTTATTCCGTTCAATGCACAGACAAAAGAGTGGGGGCATATCCAACCTCAAGGGCCCTTAAGATATCTCTTAATGAGACCAGCAAGCATGCAAGCAAAAAAATGTCATATTTAAAATAGGTTTGCTTTTTTTCCTGTCCAAAAACCCTGAACATTATAACCAGTTCTTGAACCAATGCAGGTCACAGACCCCCATGCTGTCTGATTCAAGCAATATAAACATATACTTACAAAGTAAACCACCAAATACAGCTTGTACCATGATAAGTATAGGTAGGAAATATAAGGCGGCATATATCGATTTAGTTCCTAGGCAATTTACAAACTTAACACTGATGAATGGTCGTAAACACATCATAAATAATAATGAGAATGCATAATATACCATAACTATAGTATACCTGAAATAAACAGAATAACATATATAGCTCGTTTAGGATAACTTGAGACAAACGACTCAGTTTGTTTACATATTTTGGACTCAGGTATTACATAAAACAGGGAGGTCAGCTGATTTTGTGTAATGAAAGTATTAAACATGTCTTAATGCGTGGAACTTGTGTTCTCGTACTAAATTTAATACATCAAAATTGCACTGATAATAGTCTATAATTACATGTACTAAACTTAAATCCACCTGTGTATAAAAATGGTATCGTTGTATTTTGTCTCTAGTTATCCTAAACGAGCTATAATAGACTATATCCCGAATATAAATATTAAAAAATTTTGTGTTTTTTTCATGCGGTTCAAACAAACATTCACCGTTACAACAAAATTTTGTACAAGAGAACAATAGGATTTAATCTGTATTTCATGCTTTTCAGCAACTAAGTGTAACAAACTTTGTTTGTACCATCTGCACATGGACCAAAATCTAAATATTTGAATTACAGAGATAATCTATTTGACATACATGTATATACATAACAAGGTAGAGCTAATTCACTGTGACATGAGCCAAGAAATACACAAACCAAAAAAAGCTTGTCCATACTTTACTAAGTCAGTTACATAGACCTAGGCCATGGAAAACACATCAAAAGACATTACTTGCTCACTATGGGCAGAACCAATACATATACATGTATTAATATATAACTTGTACACTTTGACTTGACACAAGGAAACATCAAGCAAGATATAACTTATCCATATTGATCTATGCCATTAAAATAAGATGATAGCATGTTTAAGCATTAGATTTCTCCCACAGTCAAATATTACCAGTGAGGAAATATCGATAATCAAGAATTTCAATAAATCACAGTTTATGGAAGTTTTCATACTTAACATTTAAGTTCCCTTTATATAAATAGCCAAGAAATACTTCAAGCATTTTGGCCAGAAGTTTAGAGTGGTATATTAACAAACTGCCCTTAGTTGAAGTATAGGGCTGTGGATCGTTGAGCAAGTGGCGATCCGATCCGAATCACGATTCATGCGTAGCAATTCACAAATTGAATCACGAATCACTTGTAAATGGATAAGCATACAATATTCATGTAATAACAAAAAATAAGTTAAGAATTACAGACGCTTTTACTGTAAGGAAAACCATGTTCTCCAAACATTTCTATAACCAGACGCAATTTCATGGATAACGTTTTTGTTTAATGTGCATCTATCAAAATTTTGACACAATATAATTTGGTCCCTACATAAATCAAAGTTTTCATTAGTAGTGTGACATGTTTTTAGTGGTAATTAAACTGAAAATGATCTTTTATTTTTTCAAAAAAAAATAAATCGCGATCCGACGATTTCGGACATGACAAATATTCGTACTCGTTTTTTTCTGGTCGAGATCGCGAATACCTGAGTACTCGGATACTCGTCGCAGCCCGATTGAAGTATACATAATACATAATGAATAGTACTTACAAAGGATAAACAATTTCTTGTGTACAATGATATGTGGTTGTATAATTTGGTGATGGATTTTTAACCATTGAATACCAATCTTCTAGTCGGTTCACTGGACATGATCTAAGTGTTAATGTTCCCATAGGATCTGACAATAGTAAGGTTATAATAGCAGCTAATACACTCTCAAATATAGCTGATACATGTAATATTGCTGTAGATCTGAAAAAATATGAAATTACAAATGTATATCCTTTAGGGGCGTCATCAAAAATCACGATATTGATGTATCACCGATTCTTGGTATGATCCGATATCGATTCAAAATTTGGAATATCGATACAATCTAGTATTTCATAAAGCTATAACTATAGGACATTTACATATTTCTAAGTTTTCATGTTTCCAGTTAAGTATCAAAAACAAGAAAGTACAGTTTGTTTTAGTTTGTTTTGATGTCTGAAACAACTTTTAACATTATGCATGATGAGAGCATAATTATACAGTATATATATATCCTGGAGTTCTAGTAGCTTCTATTACACCCCTTGTTTGACTTGATATATCAATATATCACTGCAACTTGCCTTTCGATAAATCGATACAAAATTTTCTATCAATGACAGCCCTAATATCCTTACTGTTACAATTTACAGTCAATGAAGCCCCAAACACTTACTGTAGTAAGACATTTCCTTAATGAGAGATCTACAGATCCAATCTCATCAGTGGTACTGCTAATTTCCTTAATCATAACAATTAACATTTACCAGCATTTTTCCATTCACTTTTTACTTATAGCTAAATACAAGGGTAGAATTATAGTACCCACCAAAAGTTTGGAGACAAAAGAAATTGACAACAATTCTTGAATTTTGATAATTATTTTTGTAGAATCATTATTTTTAATATATTTAAAGTATGTTGGTCGATAAAATGAAAAACAAATTTCAGTAAAGCAGCACATTTATAATATTCAGCATCTGACATCCAAAACCATGTTTATTGTAATTATTTACCATAACATAGCTTTTATGCTGTTTTTGTAGTCTCAGTTATAAGGAATAATGATAACCAAAAATAAAGCAGAACTAAAAAGCATTTCAAAATAAACAGTAAACAAATTTTAAGTAAAAGCTATTCAGTAGGCCTACTAAGTAAAAAACGTCTCCAAACTTTTGGTGGGTACTGTATTTCATTGTGTCATATGGAAGATGCTTAAAACAGTGAAAAGCACTTATGTGATTGACAGATACCGGTAGCCAGATGACCATGTTGGCTGTAAAGTAGACTTGTGCATGTACAATATCATTAAACCAATATTACAAACAAGGAATAACTATCAGGGCTCAATATTAAAGGCCGTCCTTTTGCCTCTAATGACCTGTATTATGGTTCGGCAACCTGTTACTGCTATTAAAGGTATGACTTAGGCAAGTTAAAAATAGAGCTGGCTGTCTATTCAGGCAGCCTAGTTTCAAAATTAGTGTCAAGCCCCGACTAAATTATACAAAATGTATATACTCATTTCAAACTATCACAATGTAGGAGCAGTGGTCCAGTGGTAGGACGCGCGCTTATGGATCGAGAGGTCCTAGGTTCGAATCCCACCAGGGGCACTGCTAATTTCCTTGAGCAAGAAGTTTACCTGTGATTGCTTCACTCCACCCAGGTGCAAATGGGTACCTGCGAGGGTGGTATAATTCCGCTGCGCCAATTTGTCGGCTGCACTAATAAGCGGAGTAAAAAGACTCCCCAGGGAGATTGATAGATAGATACCAGTAGCCCAGTGACCAGGGGTAATTGCTGTAAAGTCGGTGAACATGCGTAAGCATGAAATTTAGACTATAAAATGTAATTACATTTTTTAATTACAAATTTAAAACCTTAATTTTGAAATTTATCAGACAAGGAAATTTCATACAAAAGAGACCATAACTTACTGTTTTCTAATATTCGTATAATCAATAAAGTATAAATGTAGTAACACTGACATTATAGCCATAAACCCAAGATATAACCAGTCATATAATGTTGGAGAACTAGTACATTCATTGCATATAGAATTATACAATGGTTGATATCCTCTTGGGCATGCCTGAAAGTAAAATTTAAGAAAATTACATAAAATAGTGTTGAGTTCAAAGCAGGGTTAAGTACATGTATTTAAGTAACAAGATTGAAATATAAAATGATAATAGACTTTTTATTTGATATGTAAACCAGACGTTTTAACTATACTTTCATTATAATATTAACATGGTATAGAACTGTTTTACGGTAGGTGCTGTCCGAGAGATTATTTAAGATTTGGGATAATGTTTGGATGCAAATACAAAATGTATAGGTCTCGAATTGCAGTTTAAACATTTCTGTACAAATCTGATGAGTCAAAAACTTGATGCCTCAAATGGTAATCATAAAATAATTGTAATTTCAATATTATCATTTTGTAGTGATTGACATACACTGCTAACTTCTGGTAACACACAGGGACGTGGAATTCCTATGCCTGACTTGTCTGAAATTGATATTGTTAAAATATTTCTTTTTTCAATTTCATATGAATTATAAAACTTCTAGCAGCCTAGTCAAGAAGGGTAGGCAAAGAATACAGTTGTACAGCACTTTTACAGCTAGAGTCACTGTAACAAGAGTTATCTCCCTTGCTTCAAAACAATTTCAAAAATCTTTATCTTAAATACAAGTACCCTGAGTGGGATTAATAAGTGACAAAATACTTGCTTCATTACATGGCAAATTTGTAAATATTGTTACATCCTTTTAATGTTCCATGTTTTTAAACTTTTGTTTCCTGTTTGTTTGTTTGTCTGTTTGTTGTTTTTATTTTTTGTTATTTTACTTGTTATTCTACTTTTTCATTTTTTTTGTATGTGGACCATATTGAAAATTGACATATATTTGTTAAATGTGTTATCAACTATAAATAAAGACTTTACTTACTTACTTACTTACTTACTTACTTACTTACTTACTTACTTACTTCATTAGCAATGGACGCCGTATTAAGGGGAGATCAGTCATACTGAACCCTCGAAAATCGGGGTTTTAACAAAGAAATTTGGTACCAGACCCCTATAGGAAGTGTCAACTTTAAAGGTCCATGATCTAATTACATATTAATTATTCTTTCAAATAAGTATAAGAACCACATATTTTTAGACCCCCGGTTGAGCTTTACTTTAAGAAATCATTTCTCTAGACACACAATAATAAATAAAGATAACTGATGAAGTATTAAAGTAGTTACTATCATCATTTAAATAATTAGAATTTTATTTCTGGTAAACAATATTTGAAGTATTTATTTACCCCACAAGATGAATATTCTCCAGGTCCAAATTCTTGTCTTCCACAATAAAGTCCTGGACATTCAGCAGGCTGGTAGACTACAATAGAGTTAATACTCTCATTATTATACAAATCCACATAACCAAAATCTTCCTTTCCTTCTTGGTTTGGCAAGGGTCTGTAGTGCATTAATTAGGTAACATAACAAGATTTTGAATAGATCTAGGGTCAAGAAGGGGGTACAGGTTTGAAGCATCTTGGTTAAAATACATGCCAACGTTTTGTACAGTGTATAAAAAAATGTTAAAAGTGTCTTGCCTACCACCAAGGTGAATGGGTTTGATTCTAAGCTAGGGCATACAGCTGTTATTCTCTTATTTCTTTTAATGGCATAAAAAAGTAATAAGATTAGGAAACCCATGCAAAGCACTAGCATGGACTGTTGACTGAGAGCTTGGTCAATGCTCTGGAAAGTAAAGAGAAGAGAAGAGTGAAAACTAGCGATCCGAGGCAGATGGCTATATAGTCACCTCCAACAGCCTTGTGGTTTAATGTCTTCCCTATAACCGGGAAAAAAGGGTTTGATTCCCATCTAGGGGCTACAGTTTTTATTTTCCAAATTCATTCTTTTCTTAGACCATAACTTTCAGTGTGGGGAATCATGTGACCTATATGGTTCCTAACACAGCAAAAATGACGACCAGATCAAAAAGTTTAGATGAAAAAGACAAGGTAAATGACATTTATAGTTCTCCCTACCCCACAACAGCTCTAGTTTTCTAGATTACCATGAGGTTCTGAACGGGTCCAGAGATTTTTGGAAGAACCTCAGGGTAATCTAGAAATTTAGAACCTCTGTGAGACTGAGGTTGGCAGAACTATCGCTATAAAGAGAATTTTGTGATGCTTAGACTAGGTCTGATAAAAATCAGTTATGTATAAATGTCATTTACCTGGTCTTTCTCATCTAAACTTGTTGATCTGGTCATCATTTTTGCCGTGTTAGGAACCATATAGGTCACCTCTCAAGTCATACTCATAAGTGGACACTCAACCATGCCACTAAAGTAAATTGGGAGAATAAAAACCGTTCGCCCTGACTGGGAATCGAACCTGGTTCTCCCGGGTGGTAGGCCAGACACTCAACCGCGTCGCTAAAGTAAAGGGTTAACCCAACAGCAAGGCTATTGGAAGTGACTATATAGTCTCCTACGATCACTAGTCTACACTCTTCCTATCTCAACTTTCCAGAGAGCTGGCCTGGCTCTCAGTAAACGAACTGTTCATGCAGAGGCATTGCATTAGTTCGTCAAACACTTCTGACACCAAGTAAATTGGGAGAATAAAAACTATATTCCCTGACTGGGAATCAAACCTGGTTCTCCCGGTTGGTAGGCCAGACACTCAACTGCATTGCTAAAGGGTTAACCCAACAGCAAGGCTGTTGGAAGTGATATATAGGCTCCTACGATCACTACACTCTTCCCCTCTTTACTTTCCAGAGAGCTGGTCTGGCTCTCAGTAAATGAACCGTCCATACAGATGCCTTGCATGAGTTCGTCAAACACTCCTGACACCATCAAAGTAAATTGGGAGAATAAAAACCATATTCCCTGACTGGGAATCAAACCTGGTTCTCCCGGGTGGTAGGCGAAGCACTCAACAGCGTCTCTAAAGGGTTAACCCAACAGTGTTGCCAACAGCAAGGCTGTTGGAAGTGACTATTTAGTCACCTGCACATAATGCTCATAGAGTGTGATGCAGTATAAATAGATAGATAGATACCTACGATCACCACACCACAATAAAAGCTATATTGAAGGCAAGGGATTAAAAGTTCCATATTAACCCTCTGCTACACATACCAGAAGGTTCTGCAGTGTACTCATTTAGATTCAGACTTAGTAAATTGTTGTGTTCCGTGTCCATCAGTGGACAGTTGCCAGTGTTGGGGCGAAGAGTCTAACCTGGGCAAATTTATGGGTGACAAATCGGCCAAATTTCTTACCAATTTCTCCAAATGTTAAGCCTGTTATACAAGATAGCAAAACAAATCTCAAAGAACTCATTGTTAGCTTGTTGTTAAGCTAAAATGAGATATTTCCGCAAGTTTTACAAAAATTTGTTTTGATCGTCTATGTCAACAAACGCTTGATTTCGGAAATCTTTCGCTGACCAAGATCACGCAAGGGGCGTAACTCTGACTAACGACAGCAGACGCGAGATTTGTCAACATGAAAGTCGTTGCGTGTGTCATTTTGTTGTCTATATTCCTGATTGTTTTGGTGTTTATTTCTAGATCTGTTCAGAATAATATTGATCGAACTGATAGACTCCGAGAACATCAATCTGAAGTCATTCCAGGTGGAGGAAATGAGAATTTGTTCTGGTTTGTGCAGGTAACCATTCATTACAGTATTTTCATTTTTGGTTCATGATAAAGTCCATTTTCTTAATTATAATACCGCTTTGTTCATGACCAGGAAATACTTATGTCTATTTTTGACGAATACTGTGTGATGAGTTATGCCTACAAATAACACTTTTTGCTTAATTCTAGTTTTTGTTAATGTCTTGTTTATGTGGCTGACCTTTGCTCTGGGACAATATTAATTGATCCACTTAGTTGAAAGTAGATGCCAGATATTTGCAAAATACATATATATGTGTATATATTATCTAACCTTTTTTGCTTTACTTCATATTTTTTGGAAAATTTTGTTACATTTTCTTATAATTAAGTGTAAAAATATGATTTGGCATTTAGGTTTATTGCATCAGTTTTACAAATTACATGTGTATGATGCATTTCTATTTTTAGAGAAAAAATGTGTCAAAAGAAATGTGGTGCTAGCATTCTTCCTAGTATGACTAGGGACATAGATAAGTATCTCAGCGATATCAGGGCTCGACATTAACCATTGTCCGACTGTCCGGGACAAGTGAAACCAAGGTCCGGACGAGTCATTTAGAAAGCCGGTTGTCCGACGGGACAAGTAGTTTGGGATATTGAAAAGCATGTCTTAACCCATTCTGTACGAATGTAACTATTGCGTAACTATTTTGCTGCTCTCTATTATGAGTGCCGAAAATATTTGTTCCCTAAACTTCAATCGATTCGCCGACGGACTATTTGTGTCGTAAAATATGAACCTCTGATCGCCTCGTGACGCATATATCTGTCATGTGTATGCAGACAATCTTTACATCGATAAGCGTAGCGATAAGCACAGCGGGTGAAGGTAAAATGATTTGGTGTTAGATAGAGCAAGTTGTTATTATCAATTTAAACCAAGGTCACTGTCTGGAAATTAATTCGCGCTATTTTAACAATTAATTTATTCTGCACAAATATTTTAATTTCAAAATGTTTTTTTTTTATATTTTAATTTGTAACACCTTTCCATTCAAGTGCAATTGTTGGTAAATCAATATTGACAATTTGTAGCGTTTCTTTTATGAAATGTTTCGTTGATAATTGTTGTTATTATTATTTGTATTATTAATATTTGTAACACCTTTTATGTGTTACAAAACGACTTTTTCGTGAAAATAACTTTGTGCTTCCTTTTTTTAAATCTGGTTAAACTTCTCAACACTTTTAAATAAATTATTACAAACAATTGTTCACTATGATAAGTCATTGAACAGAACAGAACAGAATAAGTCATTGATGCGACAATTACAAGTGAAGAGTGCAAATAAATCGCGACTTGAAAAAAACGTCGTTAAATTTTATCCAAAAACTGACTAATTAGTAATAGGCACAAACATGATCTAATGAAACTTATGATTAAGAACAATTACGATAAACTTTATGTCCGAAGATTATTTATTGTTTATTTATTTATTTATGTATGCTGTTATAATATCAACGCGAGGAGAGATTAATGGGACATGTCAACACAGAAAGTTGTTGATACGTACCCTTCTTAAAATTAATTGCGCCGACGAATAAATTTTCTATCATACTTGTGGTCCCAAACTTTATCTTGTATTGCGGTGCGTTTTTGAAGTGTTCAATATGGCACGTGGCAAATACGTCATATGGTGCGGTGCTTTTGTGATCAAAAGAAAATCGTCGCCGCTTATCTTTGTTAATTAGACAGGAAATCAATTGGAGAGGGGTGCAGTAATTATCTTGTTAGGGTGCAATAAGCTAAAATTTTATTAAAATTAGTTACGTTTGTCATGGGAAATGATGTCCGTGTTAAAAGTGTGGATTAACTTAAAAATCGTATTTTTTACCGCGCATTACAAATACACATGAAACTTTTTTTCTGATGCGAATATTTTAATTCCGTCCTCAACATAAGAAAATCAATTAATAAGAGCGCATTATGTCCGTCTCTGATTTTGGTGTTGCCGCTGATTTTTTTCAGAAAAAAAATCGCCAAAAAAACGTTGGATTCTTTTTTTGCAATAATTTAATTTCTATTTAGTAATGACCTTGCTAGCTATTCTATTGTAAATGATGATACAAAACTTAAAGTATCATCATTGGATGCATAATTTAATTTTCTTTCCAAAAATGTTAACTTTTGAAAAGTATCTGTTTTCCATAAACGATTAAATGAACCAAAAGTTATGACTTAACACCGTCAAAGCAATGTATACGTTAATTGTTAGTTGTTTATTATTCAGTTAAATAAATAGTTCTGTTATTATGAGTAAATGTTTTGTTATTTTAAGTAAAGCATACAAAATGGTAAACTTGGTTTTTTGAATTGTCATAACACTTATCTCTCCCGTATGACCGAAGGTCAGGACAAGTTGGATTTTGGTCAGGACAAGTGGTTTTTAAAAGAACTTGTCCGACAGGACAAGTTAAAAAAAAAGTTAATGTCGAGCCCTGGATATTTTCACCTCTGCATCCCGCATCTCTGACACACAATTTTAGCTAAAAACCCATTGCTTCTGGACATGTGTGTCTAGCTGGATGCATAACGCTGTGGAAGTGGCAAGTAGACATGTAAAATAATAATCGGTGGGCTGGCACAAATGACAATTCTGCTTGGAGTTTTGCGTAATTAATAGCTGTAACAAACAACTTTACACCGTTAAATATCATATGTTCTGAATATAACGAAATATATTTCATTGGTTCTGTGTTATCAGTGACCAATCAAACTATCTTTTATATTGTACTCAGTAGTTGATATCAATAGGTTTTTATCAATGATGTAATTTAGGAGGCTTCACCTTGCTTTCTAGTTAAATACAGGTGTTATGTTTCTTCTTGTATATAACAAGCCTTTGGTACATTAGAGATGTTAGATATAAATCTTCTCAAATTGTTATGCTTAGAGGTCATGAGTTTAGCACTTTGATTTAAAATTTACAACCAAATCTCTGCCATACACACTGAGGAATGGTAAAAGTTCTATTTCAGACAATTAAGGTTCTAACTTTTATTATGCCTTATCAATTATTATGAAGGTTACGATTTATTAATGAACTTGAAGTCAATAAGCATAAAAGCTAACTCTAACTGGCTGATTTCATGATGGTATCTCAATTATATGATGGTTGGATCCATCCTGTATCATTTGTTTTAACACGATGACGATCTGCGCCGTAAAATATTCGTTCTCAATAATGTTCATACCGGATATGTTATGAACATTAAAAAAAAATAAAGATTTTAAAATTTTACATTTGACAGATTCGGATCAACATGATTAACTTTGTTCAGAAAAATATGTCAACTGAATAGATGCTTACATGGTTAAATAAATTGATAAGAATACATATTCAATCAGACTTAAGCTGTGAATAAATTACTTATTTTGTGAATTGTGTTATCAAATAATTGTAATAACATTGTTTTCTTATATGAAAAGCCATCAGAATTACTGAAAGATGCATTCAGGATGAATAAAATGATTGCTGGTTGTTTTATAAAAAGACATCTCAAGAGTTGTGAAATGCAATGTATATCAACTACATGCATTATCAATAATATTTATTATTATGAAAAATGACTAATTTCCATAATTATTTATACAGCATTTTATACAGGACTCTGGCTTGAGAAATATTTTTGATTCTTTAAAAGTTTGCCCTATGAGTCATTGACTATTAACTTTTGAAGCCTGAGTTATTTGGGCAGACAAAAAGTCTGACCATATATGCCTGTTTAACTGATAGTTTGAAGTCTTTGGCTCAGACTGAGTCTGAGTCAATAAAACATGGAAATCTTAATTTCAATTTGTTTTGCTTTCCTGCAGTTTTGAAAGTGATACATGATTTATGGAGTTTAAAAGTTATTAAAAGTAACAGTTCATGAATAGAGACATGTAACCCTCTGTTACAGGGACAGAAGATGCACAATTTCTTTTTACTGACCCCAGTACCTGGAGTTCTGAATGATAGTCATCCACAAAAAGGTACCCTGCAAATTCAACACATTGGTTCAAAGTGAACTGATTGGTTAGAACTGTGTACCTATATATATAGCTTCACTATATATGTGAATATATAGTGAAGCTATATATATACCTTCATCAAAAACCTACACTTGTAGTATGGTAAGATCACAATTATCACCACTTTTATTTTTCAGGTTTCTGACATACATGTGAGTCGATACCGTGGTTTTGGTAGAGCTCCTGATCTTAAAGCGTTCTGTGATACACATTTAAAAATAATCAAACCAAAATTGGTCATTGCGAGTGGTTGGTATTTTGTAGCTTTTTGTTTTAATGCTAAATTGTCATTTAGTTGACTAAGGTGTGATTCTGAAACCAAGTAACTGAGAGTGTTTATACAAATATTGCTAGTTGATATCATTATCCTGATCTTGAATGACGAATATGTTAAAAAATTGTTTATTAATATTCAAGATTGTTTATGACAGCTGACTTTAAAATGTATAAGTAAAAAAGATCTACCTTTAAAATTGTATAACATTAAACAAGTCAGTAGTTATGTATATTTATATTTATTTGAGTAAACGCCGTGTCAACACAATTAAGTTCATTTTACAGCGTCCAGCGCACCTGACCTAGCTTTCCTGGACCATTGTCTATAACCAGTATTCACATACCCTTCCACAAGGCAAGAAACTTCTCCATATTATCTAATCAGTGGAGGAAAATCGACATTGTTGTCAAATTTTCATGGAAGGGTATAACCTCCCCGAGTGGGATTTGAACCTGCACCCCCTCGGGCACGAGTAGTGCAGTAGTAGAACAGTAGTTTTGTAAAAACATTCTGGACAATGCAGAATATAGGTTGTTTGACAAACAACCAACAAATGTATCATATGAAAGCATATGGAACTCAATCAACATATAAAAGTAGTCAATTGATTACTGAATACTCCAAATTATTATAAACAAATAGCTTATAGATTCTATCAGGATTAACTGTTCACTGTAATTAGAGAGTAGCCATAAGTTGAAAATATATTAAAGTTTACTATTTTGAGAATACTCTATTTAATTGATATGAAATCTGTCTATTTCATTATTTTGATAGTAAAATTTCAGTATTTTCGAAACTTTTAATTTTAATCCATGAATTTATTTCAGGTGATTTGACCGATGCCAAGTATTATGATCTCCGAGGCTCAAAACAGTTCCTTGACGAATGGCAAACTTACCAAGAATCTGTTAAACACTGTCAACAGTATGTAAACACATGGCTTGATTTGAGAGGGAACCATGGTAAATTGATCTTTTGTGTTTTCAGGGGATTTGACTGATGCCAAATGCTCTAACTTAGATGGTTCAAGGCAATTCCCTGATGAATGGCAAACTTACCATGAGGGTATTAAATACTGTGAACCATTTGTAAAAACTTGGCTTGATTTGAGAGGCAACCATGGTAAAAGAGTTTACTTCTCCTGGTCAATCTTTGATGACTAGACTAACATTGATTACTCTTTAGAACTATGATTACTATACCTCTTAATAGTAGTAGTTTCTGATTCTTTTTATCATTACTTTTATAATGCTACTAGTTACCAAATACATAAATATATCTTCAGGGTTCTACACTAATTGCTTTTTCCAGGGATCCTGAAAAAATCCTCGATACAATACATAGGAACTCACTTGCGAGGGCCCCGATTCAATTTCGATTTGGGACCCAAATTTCAATTCGATACTGACCTTTAAACGTATCTACATAAGTATAGAAGCATAAAAGTAAAGGTGTACCTGAAAGACGCTAACTCTCCGCAGCGATTATTTCCCTTTATAAAATCAAGTAGCAAGGCGTATATTAAGAGCTGCATATTCTGATACAATTTATGCTTCATGTTGTATACTCTTGCGTACCCGTATGAACTATTATGTTTTTACCAGGGTCCGTGAGATGAGCCCAGGATACACGTATCAGCTTGAGAGTCAAACTTGAACACAGTCGTGGCCGAGTATAGATTACACTTGCATATCTTCCAGCTACGGCTCTGTACATGTGTGTTGTTTTGTGCCATGTGTGTACCGTAACCTTGAAATGCAAGGCTTCCTATGGCCTACGACTTTCTGCAAGTACGGGTCCATAACAAGCAACAATTTAATGGGACTGAGGCATTAGTTCTTAATACTGTTTTAAAGACTAACTTGGTTCTATACTTTTGACACAGTCAATTGCCTGTATATCCCTTTAACATCTACATGTAAATATAAACTTACTTAATTCAGATTTCTTGGTCCCAATTATTGACTTATAATATGTATTCCATTTCTCATGTAACTTTATTATTCTATTTTTTATTTTTTACTTTCTTACTAATTCAATTTCCAAAGACTGCATTTACTTCTTTTAGCTTGCTTCTATCATTTATACCATATTACCTGTCTTATAAGTTTCATCCATTAAGTTTTTTTTGCATAATTTGTCACTTTTTGTGCTTTTCTTTGTGTTCAGGGTTTTTATTTTATATCTGTTTTTAGACCTAGTTTAATTCTCAGTAGCAATATCAGAACTTATTTATGTTATTTTATGTGTTATGCTTTCAATTTTTGCTTGCCATATATTTTTATATTATAGACACAGATTTCTTGTTATTGTTACTTAAATTTTATGTGTGATGAAAGAAAATTTTATAATTAATTTAAATTTGGACTATGATTATACATCAATAATAAAATAAGGGTTCCGTTACTTTTTACATGGGGTTTCCCCATGTTTAGTAGTGGACTGTGGCAAATCCTCATCAAAATTTGTCGCGGACGATTACATATGGTTGTGCGTGCGCAAATAAAGAGATTATCATTACCATTGCAATTAATATAGTCCGCATTACGCGTTAACAAGCAGACGATAAGAAGCACGTGTATATCTTATCTGGTTTATGTAAGGTAAAGGTCCCTTAAATCGCTTCCATGAGTTGTATACAGCCATATACTCTACCAAAACCCCATGTCTAACAGCGCTATCGACGCTTTGATTTAAAGTACCAGTCATTGTTTTGTACTTTTAAATGTAAAATTTTATTGACTTTGTTAAAAAACAATTACATATATTTCAACTGTTAATATTTTAGTTACTCCTTTGTATTTCTTCAAAACTTTTTTTACATTTTTAGGATCTACTGCTCATTATAACATATTTAATATCTCTGTTTACTTATATATATTTATTGTCTTAACCAATGTTTATTTTAAACTCTTCATATAATGATTTTGTTCTTCAGGTCAGCACATTATCAAAATGTTACCATAAAATAGCAATAAAATGTTGAAAGATTTTAGATTTATGACTTAACTTGGTAGTAAAACAATTGATAATAATACAGATTACAGATTGTTATTGTCTTAAAAATCTTATGCGCTAAATACTTGGTTAGTGTTTGAAAATACGTTATTACTATAAATAGCTAATGGGTTTTTTTGTATATTAGCCAAATATAATTAAAACTTAATGTATCTTGTAGATGTTAATTGTTAATTTTTGTTGGACACAGTATGCAGGCTTTCTAGCAAAACCTTCTGCAAAAACTTTCTGCTTTCCTTTTGATTTTATGAAAATTCACTCTGATTGTCCTTTAGTTTTGAAAAAAATGAATTTTTATAAAAACCTTTATTTTTATGAAAGCCTTCTTGGAGACCTTAATTTATAAATGCATAGTTCTTACTATAGTCTTGATATTTTATTTTATTTCAGATGCATTTGATACGCCATCTCATGATCATAGAAACAATCTGTTTAGGTATGTTTTTTATTAAGTCACTAAAAATAGTCTTCATCTTAAATTACTTGTCTGAGAACCTGCAAGACTAGAAAAAAATTAAATTGATTAGACTGCAACAATTTGATTTGATGTATTGAAAATCGATTGCGACGACACAAATTTGATTTCAATTTGGAACCCGTGATTTTCAATTTGATACCAACCTTTAAACTTGTCAGTGAAAGTCATAAGGATTTGAGACTTTACGGTACAATAATAAAATATCGACATAAATCAGTATGAAAATTCATTTACTTTATCAACCTTTTTCTAAAGTTAATGTTAAAAATTTAAGTTAAAATTTTATTTTATCAATATAAGTTAGTTTTATGCGCAAATGAATGTATAACTGTACATTTTGATTAAAATATACTATTAAATGAATTCAATAAAAAAAATCAAATTGAAAGAAAAAAAATCACATCAAATTGACATTCAAGTGAATCATTGCAGCCCTATTAGTTACATGCTGAACTGTTGAGAGTGAAACTGCATGCTGTTTATGGAGTTTAATCTAAAATTTTGCAACCAAGGCCCAAGCACTCAATTTTGAGTCACAAGTTAGAAGTGATCTAAAATATTTCATATTAAATATTATTACACTTTTCACATTTTTTTGGTTTATTTTAGCTGACAACCTTTTTATTATTGTACGATATAGATATATGTATAAATTTCAGACAATACTCAGCTCAAGGGAGAGACCATGCCAGCTCATATTCTTATCTCCACCAAGAACCATTTGGAAAGTATTCATTTGTAGCTGTAGATGCCAGTCCTAACCCTGGACCTAAACGACCTTTTAATTTCTTTGGTTATGTGCGAAAGGTAAACAACTACAATATAGGCTTCATTTTTTATTGTTGTTTTGCCCAACTATTTGGAAAATAGTGGGGCTATCCTACTCTGTTGTACCTAGTCATCAATATTTATTTCTTTGCAAAGTTTCAAAAATGTGTTAATGGTTACTTTTGGTCAGCATAACTCTAGCATTAATAATGACTGAATTATTGCTCCTTTATACATCTACTTAGAAGTTCTTAGAATTTTTACGTTTATATTTTGTTTTCTTCAAACAATGAAAGTATTTAATTTAACTTTCACTCATCTCAATCAAGTCACACATGAATGATTAATTTTGTTTACATGAGCACTCCAAATAGTTAAGTGCTGTCCATGGACTGGTAGATAGATAGATTTATTTCGGCATAGTATACATGTACTTACAATGGTACTAGAAATTAAAACAAATAAATAAAAAAAGTTTTATAAGTAAAATTCTTGTCCATGATTTGCACACCAACGCCAAGGATAACACCAGAAAGAGACACTCTTATTTCCATTGTGGTCCTTGATTTCCATTGTGGTCCTTGATTTCCATTGTGGTCCTTGATTTCCATTGTGGTTTTGTTTATTTATTTATATCATCAATGTTAATAAAAAAATATACTTCTTGATAAATAAATACATGTTATGTTTTGATTTGATATTAAATGTACTTGCTCTATTTTTTACATTTTATATTTTCCTATTTTAATCTTGTGAAGAATTGAATTTATCATCAATTTGTATTGAAAACATTATTTTAACAAATTGAGACAAAATAGAATGATTCCACTTCAAAATAAAGTTCCACAGTAAAACCTTCTTTGTTATTGAAAATTCATGTTATTTTTAACAAATTTTGGCCCCATATGCTTTATTTGTGAGAAAGTAAAAGGTCCCTATAATTAGACCATTCAACTACTACCACCATCAACATTGAGTCATTGATGGCCCCTAATAATGAAACTTAAGTATAGTAAATTGATAAGTATCCTTTAATTTCTTTCTTCGTTTTATTGTTATGAGAGTAAATTTCTGCAGGATGGTGAAATGGATTTGACAAGTTTATTAAATGAAGCTAAAACCAGTAATATGACAATAGCCTTTGGACATTATCCTACATCATTGATTGGTACACAATCTGGTAATAACATCAGAAATATACTCAGGTAAAATCAGATATATAGTACAAGATGTTGTTTCTATTTCGTGGGTTTAGCGCAGAACAGTTATAACTCAATATAAGAAAAGAGTTAATTATGACCATTTTGCGCTGAACCCATGATTTATGAAATGTTGATGTATGCCTATATATGCTGCATGCATGTGCTATGAACCAGTGAATATTAATATGAGTTATTGTTGCTTTAAAACTCAGGCTTAAAATATACATGTACTAGACATTTTTAACCCGGGTCGATAGCGCAGTTGGTAGCGCGCCAGGATTTTGAATCTCGTGCCCGAGGGGGTGCGGATTCGAAGCCCACCCGGAGAGGTTATACCCTTCCATGAAAATTTGACAATAATGTTGATTTTCCTTCATTGATTAGATAATATGGAGAAGTTTCTGGCCTTGTGGAAGGGTAGGTGAGTACTGGTTATAGACAATAGTCCAGGAAAGCTAGGTTAGGTGCGCTGGACGCCATAAAATTACCTAAATTGTGTTGACATGGCGTTAACTTCAATAAATAAATAAATAAACTTAACATTTTCAGTTCTCAACATTAATGTGTAAAGTAGGTTGCCAGGTTGGACAACAAGTTGTATATTTTACTTGCCTAAACCAAATGAAACAATAAGCACCTATGTATAGGTTGTCTGTGGCAAATCAATCTCCGTAAACAGATATCCTGTAGAGCATTGTCGCACAGGATCTCTACTGTCCCGTGGAAGGTCATGTCAAAATGAACTTTGTGTCGACCAATCTATGCGTAGCTTTCATCTAGACGAAAACACTATTAATCACATTTTGATTTTGTAATTTCTATTTTTAGACCAAGGTTTGCTTGCTAATTTAACAGTGGTATTGTTCACAGTCTGCGATAGGGTGGCTCATTTCTAATTGTGTGACAGAGACAGTGTTAACAAGTTACGTATCATAACAATTTTATCATGAATATTATGATGAAAAAAGGTTACCTGAACGTGACCTTCATTTGAAAAAGGCCAGATCTAAAATAGCGAGTAGGCGAGCGGAAAATTTTAGATCGGGTTTTAATCAGATTGGTGGCAAATGGACTACCTTTAATGTTAAGTCCTACAATTTATTAATATTATATTAATATTATAGCTTTGTTCATATTTTAGCAATGTAACAGCCTATTTATGTGGACATCTACATACTCTAGCTGGTATTGTACCCCGCATGTTTGCTAGACATAAAACTGGTATGTTAGAACTAGAATTAGGGGACTGGAAAGATGAAAGAATGTAAGTGGGAACATCTCATACATTATAGTATAAGTATGAATGCTTGAAATTTATATTACTAATTTTAAAAAAAGCTACTGAAATGGTGTGTGTGATTCGAACCTGCTCCATTAGTCAAGGATATGTACTTCATGTTTTAGTCTATATATTTAGCCTTTTGTTTGAATGAACCTCTTTAACCAGATTACTTTTCCCTGAGATAGCATTTGATGGGGAGGCTATTTTTTTGAGTGAGATCAACCAAATCTAGCTAAAAAACGGACCATTTAAGCCAATTGGTAGTCATTTTGAAGAGAGGTGTAAAAAAAGCATGAAAACATGTTTTTTTGCCTATAAATGGGTTAATAAACCTGATAGTATCAATATTTCGGTTAGTTTTAGCACGTCAGCAATATGTATAGGTATTGATCATATTACAGCAGTCAGTCTACCTTCTCACTGATCCTGGAAAGGCTTAATCACAAGATTTAGCTGCTAACCAATCACTAGGGACAAACTTTGGTCAATGGCTGACAATTTTTCTATATATTTAGAATCAGCCTGCGGGAGGGCTTTATATCTAATTTGGGACTGAAGTCAGTTATCTTTCCCTGAGAAAATCTGAAGCAATCCAATTAGTAAGTAGGTCCTTACAGTTGGAATCCTCGGATTTTATTATTGAATTCCTATGTAATTCCTATGATAACAAAATATTTCATCTAATATCTTTCTTGTTAATAAAGACATTTACAGAAGTGATGAAATTTAGATAGTTCTTTACCTTAAAAATACTTAGCTTGACTTTCAAACGAATTAAATGATTTACAAAAAAGTTATTTAAGATTAATTTTGGCAAATTGACAATGAAAAGTGAGGGTAAAATCCAAGTAATCCAACTAATTGGACCTACCTATTTGAAGAGTATACAAGGGGAAATAACTGACTAAAGTACCTTATTAATTTGTTTTTTATATTATATTTTCAGTTATCGTGTATTAGCCATAGATCATGATATTTTATCTATTGTTGATGTGGTAAAAGATAATTGGCCAGTTGTTATGATAACTAATCCTAAAGAAGCCTCCTTGATGGCACCAGTGCATGAACCTCTCTATAGAATAAATAAATCAACACATATTAGGTATGTCTGTATGATTATAGGAAACCTTTTAAAGAAATCAAAGGGTTAATAGCACTGTCAGACTATGGTTTTGATAGAGCGTATAAATAAGGAATTATACAATCAACAGAAGCAATACAAGGGTCATTTTTCTCCACACAGTCTACAAAATTAGGATATGTAAGTGGTTGTCCAAACAGATCATTTTAAGAGCAAGTTTTATATCTCATTTACAGAATTTGGTTGCCTAAAAGAAATTGTTGGTTGCCCAAACTGAGAGTGGTTGTTCTGAACACCCACTAATTTTGTAGACTGCATTTACAAATCATATGTATGTTAACCTAGATCAGGTATACTCTAATTGCTTGTTTGTTTGTTAACAGTAAATTTAGACTTTTTATTGCTGTATTCTTTAATTGCACAAGTGCCGCCTAATGTTATTGTCCTCAGCAGTTTATAATGAAGATTTGATGCAATCTGCTACTTAACATAGTAAACTAGACTCAGGCTGCCAAGTTTTTATATTAAAAGGGATCCACAGGATTCTATTCTGGCGGATTTGGATCCGAGACTGATATAATCTGTGGCTTGGCAAAGTTGGGATTTTGGAATTACTGATTACTAGCAATTTGTGACACTTATTTTTTAATTGTCCTCAAATATTGACTTTAATTTTTCAGGATTCTTATATTTACTGATGGTGATATAAATAATATAGATGTTTATATAGATAGTATATATTTGGGTAAAGCTAAACATTCCGATGGACCGTTATATGTGTTACCATGGCAACCAGACAAAATTTCACCTGGTGTACATACCATCAAAGTTATTGTAAAAGTAAGTACTCTGGTTCATGTCTTGAAACTTCTAACCAGGTGAACATGTTATGTTTTATGCTGAAATTTGTTTGTTTATTTAAGAGCTACAGTAAAGTTGGGCTATATAGACCATATGCTAAATTTAAGAAAAAAGCTTCCCTATCTTTAGGCCATGTCACTATTTGTACCATACATATTGAAGGACTTTGGGTCGACCAATCAATGTGTAGCTTTTATCTAGACGAAACACTATTAATAACATTTTGATTTTTTAATTTCTATTTTTAGACCAAGGTTTGCTAGCTAATTTAACAGCGGTATTATTCACAGTCTGCTATTGGACAGCTCATTTCAAATTGCATGACATAGACAATGTAAACAAGTTACGTATCATAAAAATTTCGTCATTAATATTATGATGAGAAAAAGTCACCTGAACATGACCTTCGTTTGAAAAAGGCCAGGTCTAAATTAGCAAGTAGGCGAGCGGAAATTTTAGATCGGGTTTTAATCAGATTGACATGTGACTGTAATAATTGGAATGTAGACAATATAAGGTGAGACCGGGAACTGTTTTGTATGTTTTATCCAGTCGATATATTTCTCTATTAATGTTTATTGCAGGATTCACTAAATGGTGAATATGTAAAAGAACAATTATTTTCATTAGATGGTACAAGTCCATTATTACCATTTAAAGGAAGATTTATATTGATGTTAGATATTGCACAACTGGTAAATAAAATGTTTGTTTATTTTTAATTGATTTCAATAGCAACACCCTAAGTAAACAATTTATTTTATCAGTAAAATTAATGTAAAACTTCTATTCCTTGTTTATTTCACCATCTTTATTCGCCAAATTGCCAATAAGTACAATCAGTTGTAAAAGGTAATTTCTTTTAAATAAAGAAGTAGAAAGATATTCCAATACTATTAAATTACTCACTTTGTAACCCAAACAAATACAGTGTTTCAGCGCTTTGATTATATTTTTCAGGCACAAGCATTATATTGTTTTATAGTTGTGGTATACATAGGTGTACTTGTATTATTACGTCAGTGTCACAGTCTAGAATCACATCTATTCGCTGGTATGTGGATTTAGCACAATATTTTTTATTGTAATATATAGAGGATATTCATCTATTTTGTTAGAGATCGATTTTTATTTCATTGAGTGAGCTCAGAAAACTTATTTTCACAAGTGACATATCCACGAGTAAAAATGTCATTTTTTGAGTTCACAAGTTGAAATAAAAAAGATCTTTTACCAAAGTTTTATTTCAACTCGTGAACTCTGAAGGTGACATTTTCACTCGTGGCTATGCCACTCGTGAAAATATGTTTTCTGAGCTCCCTCGGTGAAATAAAAATCTATCTTACACCAAAGTTGACGAATATCCTCTATTTATTTCCATCTTCTTACTTTCTAACTTCCATTAGAACTTAAATTTAAAGATTTGTCATGACTTGCTTTTAATGTCATGTGACCCTGCTCCAGTCATGTGATCCTGTTCCAGTCATGTGATCAAAACCATTCAGCTGAAAGTGACTTGATGTTACTGAACGTTTCTAGGTTAATTGATATTATTCTGAAAACAGGAAAATCTTAACCACAAGTTTGATTTCAGTTTTTTCACTTACCGGCAGTTTGCCTTGTGAAAATACATTTTAAATATTTCTGATAAATTTATCATTCCTACTATTAAATCAACTACCGAAGTGTCCGAGTCTTCAGTTAATAGACTGAGAACTAAATTCAACAAAAAAGCTGATGATCCAATGTACTAAAGAATGTCTGTGGTTGGTAGGTCTGTCCAATTTTTCATTTATGTAAATAAATTGTGAATACTTAAATCTAATCAATTAAATTTTGTCTCTCTACATAACTTTGTGTTTACAAATAGACAGAGAATGAGGCAGTTCTGGTTTCAGTCCAGTAAATGCTCATTGGATTCACAGGGCTTGACATTAAAGGCTGTCCTATGGGCCTTTCTGTGTGTGCCTTTTTATTTGAATAACAATACATTTACCCACAAATATAACCATGTGCTCTTTTGTTAACACCTTGTTTGTGGGACAAAATGTAACTGTAAACCTTTGTTAAATATGCTAATTCGTAAGATCATGGAAAGGTCCATTGCCCCTGACTACCTATATATGTGTTTGGGCAACCTGTTAATGCTGTAATATTAGAATATGGTTTGGGCAAGTTAAAAATATAGCTGACTGTTCATACGTGAAACATTGTTTAAAATTTAGTGCCAAGCCCTGATTCAGTAAAATTTCCATCATAATTGTCAGAATGGCCATTTGGAAGAAAAGTTTTTTTTATCATTTCAGTTGTAAGGCACAGTTCTATCTTCAAACCATTTCTAACATTTTACAATGCTTGGTTATATAGAGTATGGTTGGTAACCAAGACAACAACTGTATACTACAGTCTTCTAGGAGCTATATTATATGTTTCTTTTGGTAAGCATTTAAGTTGGATTTACATTTGTTGTGTGAGTATTTGATAAATAACTGCCAAATTTTGCTATAAAGAACACCTTGCTTATTGCAAAATCATGCAACTTTTGACATTTTGTAAGTTTAAATGCTTCATTTGAGAAGAATATTGTTGTTATTGTTATTGATGTTATTGTTATTAATGTTAATATTCAAATTATTGTTGTTATTGTTATTAATGTTATTATTCAAATTATTGATGTTATTGTTATTAATGTTATTATTCAAATTATTGATGTTATTGTTATTAATGTTAATATTCAAATTATTGATGTTATTGTTATTAATGTTAACATTCAAATTATTGATGTTATTGTTATTAATGTTAATATTCAAATTATTGATGTTATTGTTATTAATGTTAATATTCAAATTATTGATGTTATTGTTATTAATGTTATTATTCAAATTATTGTTGTTATTGTTATTAATGTTGTTATTAAAATTATTTGTATGTTATTATTATTATTATTATTATTATTTCTGGTATTGTAGTTATTATTAATATTATTATTATTATTGTTACTATTATTATTATTTTATTGGTATAATTATTGCTATTGTTATTAATGTTACTTTTATCATCATCATCATTATTATATACACTTATTTATGTTGAGTCTATTACTTTTGGATTATGAACTAACCTATCACTATAATTCTAGGACCATGGTTGGTTGGTCAGATACTAGAAGATCATACAGGTGTTGTATTTGTATGGGGAATGTTTGTTCATGGTTCATATCTACCAGTATGTTTAACTTTCTTCTATGGTATTTTCCAGGTCAGTATTTTACTTGTTAGTTTGTTTTTTTGTATGTATGTCTGTCCGTCTGTTTGTCTGTCTGTCCTTCCATCTGTCTGTCTGTTTGTTTTAATATAATATATTTACTGCAATATTATTTTTTATTTGGGATGGAATGGTAGTGCTCAATGTTGTAGCAACACATTGTATAGGTCATATACCCAAACGAAAAAGAAACGCAGGGTAAACTTCAGTGGTGATTTATGGTGAATTATAAGAATGATATTAAAATTGGGATATTGATTTATCAAGAACTATCTTTCGTGAACTTAATTCGGAAATTTTTGTTGGATTTTGACCTTTACTTTTTGTGTTATTCCCGAGAAGAATGTGCCACTAACCAAGTCATTTGACACGCCCGACGTGGAGGAGTAAGAGGCAAACCAATGCATGGACGTCTACAACGAAGACCCGCCTCATGTAATCGGTTCCTTACAGTTTGGGAGTGAATACGACGGTTATGATTGCCTACTGTATTGTCAGCAGTTTCAGTGGCAGTAACGTAACGATTACGCAGGTGTGTGAGACGTATAGCCCTGTCCTGACTTCGTGTCGTGACGCGCGGACGCCCTGTCCGAGGCCGGTCGGCAAGCCTTCCAGTTTCCCTAAGTTGACGAACAAGTCGCACTATGGTCGAAACATTCACACCAAACTGCATAGCCACCTGCTGTTGAGTTTGACCTTGCATTAGCAACGTAATGGCCTGACCCCGCTAAACGTCAGTAAGCCTTGCCATTAACGTAGACAGTTAAAACAGATTTTTAATACGGAAAACAGTGCATAAATGTCTAGAGTATTGGATGATATGAAAAGATGTGTTGAAGAAATTATCAAATTTATTCTGCACGAAATTTTTGCATTTCTTCGCTTGTATTACGTGACACTGAAAGTTTCATGCTTCAGTAATTTTTCATTATGTGTTGAGTAAAAATATGCCTTGATAATAATCTGACCAATTTTCATCATCTTACACAAAGGCGATAAAAAGTTATTCCATATCATTTTACCCTGCGTTTCTTTTTCGTTTGGGTATATAATAGCGGTCAGTCAACCTACTTACCGATTTTGGAAAGGCTAAATCTCTAGATTTTAGCTGTTAACCTGTTACTTTGCACAAACTTCTGTCAGTGACTGGCAACTGCCCTTACATGACTAAGAATCAGTGGTAGAAGGGAGAATGGGTGTAGAATTTATTTCATGACCTAACTCCAGGAAAATATGCTCCACCTTGGAATCTAATGCATGACTCCTTGATCAGTAGACTTGTGCTCTACTAACTGGACTATGGCATTCATCTATTCTGTCTTAGTTAGGGCTGTCACAATATACTGGTATATTGCAATATGCATTTGCGGCAATACGTACCGCGGTACGAATTTAATGTACCGGTATTTAGGGATATTTTTGACTTTCATTGAAAAATTATTTCCGTTGCCAAATAAAAATAGCGAAACGTCAGTTTTCCATTATTCATTCGATGAAAGCTTAAGTTAAAAGAATTTGGGGGCGTTTGGAATTCTCAGTTTTTTCAGTCCAGTCTGCTACAGGCTCTTTCCCTACAAAATCCTATAAAATACCTTAACTATGAACAGTTGAAAAAGTTCTTATTAAGTATTATGCAGTCCTGTCTTTGGTTTGCAAAGCAATATATTGCGGTACGTATCGCAGTAAGGTTCTAGCGCATCGCAGTATACCGCAATACAGTCCTGGCATATCGTGACAGCCCTAGTAGTAATAGATGTATGAGAAAACTTGTCTTTAAGACTCAGGTGTTGTAGTAAGATGTAAATAAATGTTATAAAATTGATACATTTCAGGTGGTGACATTCAATATTCCACTGACAATGTTTCTAGGATATCATATACATTACCAACAGTTAGGTTATACTAGAAAGACACTTTGTCATACTGTTAGACATATATACTTTCCTTTCGTAGCTTTAATACTATTTCAAACTTACATAGCTTTCTCAGAGTTTCCATCAGCATATGGAACTAGAGCTCTGGTTTTAGGACCAGTGAGGACAGGATCTATTATTTTTGGACTTGTTAAGTTTTACATTGTTAGAAATACTAAAATACATAGACGCTCCAATAGTCCATGAATGTTTGTCCATTTTTTTCTGTGATATGCAGTGACTCTCCAAAAGCTCTTGAACAAATCAAGGTTTAACCCTTTACTGGTTGCGACATGTTTGAAAAGTAGCCAATTTTTTCACCTTAACGCGCTAGGGATTTTTCAAGAGGTTCCTTTTCATTACTAATTTACAGACAGATATTCAACCTGGCCAAACTCCTCCTAGGGTGACTACTTTTCAGAAAAAAACAAGTTGGGCCAATCCCAGTTACCTTGGCGCTGCTAGCAGAGCAAAAAGGGCAGAAATTGCAATTTTCGCACTTTTTCATCTCCAACTTTGCATTTCATTCAGTAATATATACAAAATTGAGGCCTAAAGTGCCAGTTTGTTTCAGAGACTGAAAACATGTTTTCTTATCAGCATTTTGTGCCATTTCTCTGCACTCAATGAACCCAATTTTTTTCTGATTCAGTTTTTTGCACAACTTTCCTTAACTGAAATTCAATAAATCTAGTTAAAAACACCTATGTCAAGCCTGTGGTGGCCATTTTGAAGGGGGGTCCAGACATGTAAAAATGCAGGATTGACCAGTTTAGGGTGAAGGAAAACTGATCATCAGTATTGTTCGTTTTTTTCTCAACTGTCAAAACATGAATAATTTCATAGTGAATTTGTTTGTTAAAATTATTGTGGTAATACACCCATGAGTTTCTGTTAAAATTATTGTGGTAATACACCCATGAGTTTCCAAATGTGTGCATTATGATTGTGTAAAGCTTCTTATGCCGTATGATAAGTTTTAGTATATTTTTAATAAAAATTAGGCCACCAGTACAAAAACAATGCATTCAGTCACTGTGAAATTATGCAAGCTTTGACAGTTGAGAAAAAACGGACAATAGTGCAAATAAATTACTATAAAAGATAGCAAACTCTGTTGCTATCTTTTATAAAAAATACTTCTATATTCCCTTTGGAATTACATAGGACAAAATAAATTACTACAGTTTATGCTTACATGTATTAATGTATTACATATTAATACAAATTATAAGTTAATTAATTTTAATGTTAATTTTGTAATTTGATCAGTTTACTCTGTTCAAGGTTTTGATAGTAAAAATCATTTGTTATATACTAAAAACAAAATTTTGTTCCAGTACTTTTGGAGGACACTATAATGTGAGCCAGTTCTTTAGTGGTTCATGTTTTACATTGTTGTGTGTAAAACAACCGTCTTTTGTTTATATTTTTAATCACATGAATTTGTGCAATCATAGATTTTTATATCTAATTGTATTTTTATGAGTGTTTACGATATTACAGTTCTAAAGCTGGTCATTGATCTTCGAGCAATGTATTGTTGTTAAAGTCATAAAAGTGACGAGAAATAAGAACCATCATGATATCAAATAAAGCAAAAAAATTGCATAATAGTGATCTTTGGTCATTAAAATTACTAACTATGAATTAAAAATGCAGCGATTACCATCCATCACACAGATGACGACGGATGAAATAACCCAATTTTCCTTTCAGAGGCCATTTCACGGAAAAGGCCGATAAGACTCGTACGTCATCGGAAAATTACGACAGTTGCTAATTTGCATATTAAACGGTGTTCCGGTAAAAAAAACGTAATCATGATAAATGTCAAAGCTTGAAATATGCGGCACATACTTTGGTTTACCTCATTAAAGACACAACTTATCGCAAATTTTGACATCTGTGTTGCATGCTTTTTTCGGGCTAGATATAACGGTAGTATTTCAGTATGTTACGATTAATGAACATACTTTCTGAGGCCCTGCAATGACTACATGAACCTAGTTCAAATGCAGTGTTGATAATAATCGTTTCATCGCACACTTGAAAAATATTCATAATTGGCAATGATATTTGCTGTTTTGGGTTTGAGTTAAAATCTTTGATGCAACTGAAGTGATTTAAATCTGTCAATACAAACGGCGAGCAATCGGGTACAGCCGCCCGATTAGCTAAGTTGGTAGCTCGCAAGTCTACTGATTGAGGGGTCGTAGGTTTCATTTTAGAGCGGGGCATACTCTCGTGGAGCTTGGTTATGAAATTATTTCTACGGCCATTCTCCCTACTACCAATTATTTTTAATAATGTAGCGCAGTTGTCAGTCCCTGACGAAAGTATGCGCTTAGTAGGTGGTTAAAAGCTAAATCTAGAGATTTAGCCTTTCCTGGAGTAGTGAGCCGGTTGACTGACCACCGTGATATAACTTATATAATGTGAGCAACGGCGTTAAACCCCAAAAAAACAAGCAATCGAGTGCTGATACCACAGTGGATAAACAATTATGTTTTCCCGACTTGTTCTATCGCCATTTGTGACCCATATATGGACGGTTTAGAGGGTTTGGTAGCCAAGTTTTGCACTGTGCAAGTACGCACTCAGGTATCAGCTCACGCTGATGAAATCTGGGGTTGCCTCGTGCCAGTCTCGCAAATGCCCTCCTGTCTATGTATCTTGGATCCCTCCAAACTCCCCGATTGCATAACGTAGCCAAGAAACACACTTAGAGGCATTTTCTTTATCTTGAATACAAGATATGTCTATCTTTATTCCCTTTAGGCCACCAGTCCTAAGTGCTCATTTGTTATACATGGTGAACAGAATCATTCAGGACAATCAATAAACCCCTGAAAATGCTGTGTTCTAGGTGGTGGAGGAAGTTTTACAACTTCAATAACAACATCCCAATTTCTGTCACGAATGAAAGACCTTAGTACTTCATGTTGATCATTTGTGACAAACATAACTATCCTTCTTCTAGCCATTTTACTTGACTGTATTTTGTTTTATAGTAGGATAAAATGAGTTTATACAAGAGCAATGATTATTTCATAAAAAATGTATAGTTTGCATAAACATGTATAATTTATATTTACCAAACAACCAAATTCAAAATTTACCTATGAACGGGCCTCAATTTATTTCACCTGCCAGCAAACACGAGAAAGTCATGAAACATGTAATACTTGAAATTTTCACGACTATTATGATATAACCACTATACTACAATTTTCCTTTGATGTCCAGGATCTATAAGTTGTGTCTTTAAATATGCGAGTCACGTGACTTACGGAAACGATCGGTAATTTTCGGCGCGGATTTTAAATCTTTTAGGACACGGCATGTCTTAAAATATTTATGAAATTTCTTAATTGAATTAAATCAAGAGGCGGATACTTTTTAAAAATTTTTAACATGTCAAAAACTATTTAAATATAAATACAATATGTCAATAATGTTTTTTTTGCAAAATTAATTTTCTTTAATTTCGTCACTTATATATCTTTAATAGAACTCACTAAAATTTCTCATGCTCACAGTATTAAGTTTCTTTGCTGACGCTTTGTTATTATTTTTTATTTTCCATTGTTTTCATAAATTATTGTTGTGGACCTTTCCATGACCTTACCTATTAGAATATTTAATAAAGGTGTACAGTTACATTTTGTCCAACAAATAAGGTGTTAACAAAAGAGCACATGGCTACATTTGCGGGAAATGTATTGTATTCAAATAAAAAGGTTGCACACGGAATTGTCAATTGATAATCAAAATTAGTGAAATATTTCCACTGTACACCTGAGCTTAGTTCATCCTATGAACAGGGCTTATTGTTTGACTGTTGGTATAACCATTGTCTGAACACTTACATACACCAATGTCATTACCATATACATTTTCATACTTTTATACTTAGTACGGTGACTTTCTAACTCATGAAAGTTTCAACCAAACTTGACAACTATATGAAGAGTGCAGCAATTTTTTCACTTTCCATTTTTTCTTTGTATTGATGTTACTGTGTTTTATTTCAATTTTTAGTATTTTATTTCTTACCAAAAATACCTACAAAGTGAAGCATAATTAATGTGCCTCAAATTTGTTATTTATGTTTCATCATAATTGAATGTATTGTACAAGTCTTTCTATTTATGTGATATTATTTACTGATTGCCAATGTATCATATCTGGCCATAATATGATAATCTTACTCGGAACTCAAATTTATGGCTTTGTCTAGCTGAATAATGTTCGTTTGTACGAAATGCATCCATGCAGAATAAAGTTATTTAACATATAATGGCTGAAAGTATGCAACATAGATCAAGTCCTATAGTTCTGTGTACACACAAAAAATTGTGTTCATTTTTCTCCGCACGGGAACATCCAATGATAACCAGTCCAATATCGTAACCACTTGGCCACGCCCACTCCTATATGTATAAAATAAATTTTATTCATATACTTTTTAAATACTTATAAAATGTATTTGATATCTAGAGCTGTAGTGTCAAAATAAATATGAACATTCAATGATTTTTGTTGAACATGCATTTGATATTCTGTGATAATTATAGCCATCTAAAGCCTGTAATTATGTTATGTAAATAGTTACAATGGCACAAAACTAGTCTACATCCTTCTTTATTTACATGCAGTTACATTAGTTTTGCTCTGATCCATTGATACATGTTATAGAAAGTCATAATATTTGATAACTACATGGGTGAAAGTTTTCCGTATTTTGACGGAATTCCGTATTTTCGACGGCCGCCAAGGCCATTTTTCCAATTCATGTAAATCCGTTGAGAAATTTGAGGGGGGGGGTAGGGGTGTCAAAATCGGTGTTTGGCGATCGTAATCACGAAAAAGGAAAGTAATTTTGACGGAAATACGGAATTTACCAATGTCAGTGACACGTTAAAATGTATCTAATAGCATGCGTCATTTGACGTACCTTTTTCAATTTAATTTAACAACGGTACACAAATATAATCTGCTAAAAATAACTTTGACGGAACTACAAGTCATTTTTTCGGTGATCAGTAGATCACTAAAAACCGCTTTTATTTGCATACGACGCAGGCATTTGGTTACGAGTTATCAATTTAAAATAGTGATCTTGTCTTATTACTTTACTATTTGTCTCAAATCGTCTTTATATTTCATTATTAACCAGCGATTGAATTCAATTTAATCCTTTGTTTGGTTACAAATTTACACATGTTTGACATTGTTAAGATGTGTGTCCTGTCGGCTTTTTTCACACTCTTTGATGTTTTATTACACAGCAATGTCTTAAATGCAACGTCTCAGTGTGTCATCATAGCGTTAAGTTTGATTTAATTGTTTATATAATTAGTTATGCTTAAAACATGAATAACCTAGTTTTTTTAATTGTCCACTAGATTATAATGATCAAAAGAAAATGATCGATTAAAACAAATATTGGCAAATGCAGATCGGCATGTTCCTTTGTTTACATTCACCTACTTTTAAAATAGCACTGTCTTAAATTGTTTACTTTTAAACAGTTTAAATTGGTTATTTTATACAACTTTACGCTCGGCGATTTCTTCAGAAATGTCTGCGATTTTTATTGAATTATTTCAAACCCTTGAACTCAGACATTTAGAATACACAAAATATTTGTAAATCAGCGATTCCCTGATGTAAATTTGCAGAATTAATTCTTAAAAAACGACTATTTTCAACACGTTTCCATGTGCACTTTTTTTTAAAAAAATCGGCAAATTTACGTACGAAATCTTTTTTGTTGTTGAAGTAATCGTGTGGTGGACAAAGCCATGTTAAATTTGTAAATAGTTGATTTTTGTTCAATTATGACTATGTGCAAAACAAACCAACATTTTTATAATGCAGCTCATATTTGATATAAATGGGTTAGATAGTCATATAAGTTAGTTATAACACTGACCCTTGAAAACTTCAAATGACCCTCGAAAAAATAAAAATAGGGGTAAATATGACTCTTAAGTTTTTAAAGATTGCAGAAACACAGACATATTAAGGCCACTACTTCTTTTATATAAATTGGTTTACAAAACCGGCGACCGTAAATTTCGTGAAAATGGAAAAAAAAATTGAAAAACACCAGTTTTTTTGTTGTTGTTCCGAACCACCAAATAATCGACGAAAATGAAAAAAAAACGAGCGATTTGGGGAAAAAACACTCACTCTATTTTGAGAGTAAACAAAATAATAAAATGCCACTGAAAAATAATCGTGGAAACAAACATTTTTTCAAAGACAATTTTTTGGCACTCGACCAAGAAGTTTTATGGAGTAATTCAATAATTTGATGTCTAAATATCAACATTTTAATTTATCACTATAACTTAACTAAAATTGTAACAAAACAGTCATGTTAACATACGTCATAAGCAATGATAAAGACACAAGCCTCTGTTCCTTTGTTCTTTTTAATCCTAGAAATTCTATCTAGTTTATATTTAATTACAAAATGAATACGTAAATGCAATGCACTTTAACTTAAACACCGAGTTTAACACATGATACACCTTAAATTGATTTAAAATCAGACTCAGTTGAACAGTGACGTAGACTTAGTGTCTGCATCAACTCTACACAGCTCTGTGTACGTGACGTCATATGTTCCCCTGCTGTGTTAACACTACTACTGATGACAAACAGGTAATTAAGACAGGGAAAAAGATTTCACATTCTACTGTTAATACCCCAAAATACTCTAACAGTCTCATTTAAATTAAAGCTGTATTTTGCATAACACCAAAAGGTTAAGTCCATTTTCGTTTAAGGGGTGAGCAGATTCTAATTGCAATCTTCTGGATAACTTAGGTATATTAGCATGTTGCAGTTCTTTCTTGTTTAGTCTAAAGCATAATTTGCCCAAATGACAAGCCCGTATTTATGCACTCAAAAGTCAACAGATGTTGGTCCATTATTATTTTATAGGGGTACTGACTATAAAATCCTCATTCATGATGACTTAAGTACTCTGAGTAGTTGGGTTTTTTTTGTTGAGTCAATCCCGTATTTCACAAATAATATTTTAACTTTATTTATACTCCAAAAAAGTCAACAGGACTGGTCCATAATTATTGTATAGGGATGCTGGTACACATTTTGGATGACTTAATTATATTGAGCAGTTGTATGTTGTTGAGCCTATCTCTTTATAATTTACCCACTAACATTGAGACTTTACTTATACACCAAAGTTAACAGGTTTGGTCCATGATGATGTTAGCAGAACTGATTCTAAATTTATACAGTAATCTTGGAAGTTTTAAATTGAATGTTCATATTGTATGATTAGCATGTGTATAGATTAAATAAACAAATTTGTTTACATTCAAAATTTCTAATATTGTGAGTCTTGGAACTCGGGTGTCATTTTGTCAGCTGGACAACATGTAAAACAAGATTAGAGTAACAACATAGGCATAACCAATGTGTTTGTAATTTAATACATGGGTCTGTTTGCCAAAAGAGCTGCCATTGATATGAAATTTTGTAGCAATATATTGAACAATAGTTATTGGTGATACATCAAAATATCAAGTCAGACAAGGAGTGTAATAGAAGCTGCTAGAACTTTTTTTTTTTATCTATTTACTTTAAATTTGTTAAGGTTATATTTTCAAATTTTCAAATATGTATGTTCCTTATCATCAACATCATCTCCTGTGACAAATACTTACCAAGTCGAGCATGCTGTCTCTGACAGCTTTTGTTCTGTTCTTAGTGCAAAATAAGCATGACATTGGTCTGTGAAAAAAATATTTTACATGCAATCAGAAAGCAACTAGATCATTCTTCAATGAAGATATACCTGCTGCCAAAAAAGACTTATAAATCTATCAATTTCACTTGCAAAGTGGATTGAAATTATTCTCTGTGTACATTCAGCTTGTTCTTATACACTAACTCTAAATGATTTGATGGCATGATTAAGAATTAAGATAGTTATATACCATACAATTTGTAATTTGAATGATGAGGGGGTCAAGTTAAGAACTTATGAAGTACTCATGAGTACCAAAATGCTTAATATATGTACATAGATATTTTACTCAGAAGTCCTGAAAGTTCCTGCTAGCTTCCATGAATGCTTGATTTTACTGCTTTATTTTGCTTCTACACTGTCAGCTTTCGGGGGCCTCCGGCCCCCTGAACCCCCGCCAAGGCGTTGCCCTGGACCCACCGGGGGTCCTAGCGGCCCCCAGGCCCCCAGCATTTTCTTCAGTATTTTCAGTTTTCACAACTTTCACCCATGTAACTACATTAGGACATGCCAAATTGGAATTCTGTTAAGCGTCAACTCAAATTTGACAAACCTAAGTACCTATTCACAAAACACACAAACCGAAAAAGAAAACACAAGTATTTTTATGGCAAAAACAATGCATTAATTTTTTTTTTCAATGGAATAACATCCTCATCATATAAAACAATGCTCTGAATCTTATAAAACATGACTAGTGGGTTTTTCATGTAAAATATACATTGTATTAATTAATAACGGGGTTATGAAAATTGTTTACGATGAATAACATCGTTACCAAACACAATTTTCCCTGAATTAAATTGTCGTATCAAATCCCGGACATCGGAATTATTTAAGAAAACTTTACCTACATTTGTTTTTTATTTTGATTGAGGACTAAAACCTACGCGCTCGCAGACGCTTAACAAAATTCCGTTATGGCAAGGCCTTAGTGTCAGTACTAGTATACATGTGCCAGTATTTTATTATGCATCAATCATTTAAATCTGCACCTCCATCCCCAGAGCAATAAGGAGTTAGCAGGGCAACAGGGCTGTGTTTTTATCTTTTAAGATACCCCTGCAGTGCTGGACAACTGCAGAAGAGTTATTTTCTCATCAGAAATAGCAAGGATCATAGCCAGTCAATTTTGATTTATAGGAACAGTGTATTTACCCATATTTTACCATTCATATGTCTCTGCACAGTGAAGATTTTACCAGGGTATTGCTTGGCTCAAACTGAGAATCCCCAGTATTCCCTAGGGGTGAGGGTGCAGGTCACACATGACTAGTACCGGTACATTAAATTACATGTATGTGATCCATAATGAATTCCAGTGTCAGTTTGCCAATGATTCATTGACAATGCTGGTTCTTTGTGCCTAGTAATGCTGGTGGAAAACTTGTTCAGGAAGGTGATAAGTAATGAATTGATAACAGCATTAAAAAAATGCATGTGTTCTTAATATTCTAGTATTATATTTAATTTTCACCTACTTATGCTATACAGTTCATTGTTATACTTGCATTATGTTTCATTGTTACTTTAATGTCTCTGTTACTAGCGACCTGCTTTTCCAAAGTGTGGGTTAGTTCCACAACTGAGAAGAAAATTTACAATATTTTCAATATTTCGACCATATTGCGCAGTCTTCATCAGGGTTGTGAAAGATGATGGTCAGTTGATATCAAATGACTGAGCCAAGTTAGTTATTCATAAGCTAAAGTAGACATTTTTCTTAAAAATTAAAAATAAGTTATTTCATGTGCTACTTGATTCGTTTCTACCGTATGTTTTGACTTGAGCCAAAAATCTATGAAAAGCAAGTGTTTACCTTTTGAAACCATAAGGCTGTATGCCTTGCATACATCTTAATGAAAACTACACTCAGATGCTGATTTTTGTTTCATAGATAAAAAGTTGTCCATCTTTTGTGGGATATTTAGTAATTATTGCGAAAGAAAAGAGAAAGCTTGTTAAGTAAACTGCAAACGAAAGCGAAATCAAATACTAATTTTTCATGAAATATATTCAAATACAATGTATGTTTAAAATTTCAAAGTTTGCTGTAAGCTTTACTCGTTTTTACTTTTCCATATGTATACATGTAAGTCTTTGTATGTGTAGATGCACAAAAATAAATCACTTGCTCACTAAAAAATGTAACGGTAGGAGCAGTGGTCCAGTGGTAGGAATCGGGCTTAGGGATGGAGAGATCCCGGGTTCAATCCCCACTAGGGGCACTGCTAATTTCCTTGAGCAAAAAATTAACATACAATTGTTCCACTCCACCCAGTTGAAAATGGTTACTGTGAGGGATCATCTGCCTGAAGATGATTTCAATGATCATGATTTGTCTATCATACAAGATTGTAAAGTCGGCTGAACATGTACATAGAAGCAGACTTTAAACCGCCCTTTAGCTTTAATGTTTACATTTTTATGCATAACTCTTGGTGCATAAAGGTGACAAATTACAATTGTAAAATTTTGCAATGTTCTTAGCTTTGTTTTAGTCATTGTTTTTACATGAACAGTTTTGTGTTTTAATGAACAATTTTTGTGTTTTTAATTTTGTTAGAAACGTTAAGATAATAATTTTATACCGTAATAATGTTTTTCACCATTTTATTGTTACATTTTGTATGTTCATTTAGACAATGTCATAATTAAAGTATGCTTTAAATAAATTATATAAAATCTAGTTGTGTCTTTATCACACTTCTTAAATATCTTATAAAATGTATTTGATATCTAGAACTGTAGTGTCAATTTATTATAAATTTTGATTTATAGGAACAGTGTATTTACCCATATTTTACCATTCATATGTCTCTGCACAGTGAAGATTTTACCAGGGTATTGCTTGGCTCAAACTGAGAATCCCCAGTATTCCCTAGGGGTGAGGGTGCAGGTCACACATGACTGGTTCATTAATCAGGGCTCGAATTTAAGCTCGCATACTCCCAAAATGCGAGTGACTTTTGGAAATTGCAAGTTACTTTACTTTTAACTCGCAAATTTTCACGAGTTGAAATCACTGCTAAGTCATGAAAGTGTTACTGTCTAAACTAATAAGTTTCAAATCAGCATTTGAACGGCCTCATAGATTGATAGTACGATTTAGTTTTTGCTTTACTTACTTGTAATGCTACATGATACAATGAGTGTAGTGAATATACGTGTCACTGACATCAAAAGCTAAATTTTGACTTATTGAAAAGTTACGTCTGCAAACCATGATACCCTGGTAGCAATTATGTACACATGTGTGGAAGATTAATGGATAGATAGTGTCAATGGCCGAAACATATGATTAAAAAATATGGAGAAAAAATGTGAGTGACTTTTTTTCATTTTGCGAGTTGAAATTGAATCAACTCGCAAAAATTTGCAAGTCCAATTTTTTGTTAAATTTGAGCCCTAGTCATTAATATACATGAATGTGATCCATAATGAATTCCAGTGTCAGATTATCAATGATTCATTGACAATGCTGCTTCTTTGTGCCTAGTAATGCTGGTAGAAAAGTTGTTCAGGAGGGTGATAAGGTTTGGCCTGGCGACAGTGGAATAAAAAATGTAATGAATTGATAACAGCATAAAATAAAAAATGCATGTGTTTTTATTTAATTTTCACCTACTTACGCTATATAGTTCATTGTTACACTTGCATTATGTTTCATTGTTACTTTAATGTTTCTTTTATTGCTTTGTCAAGATTACAATTCATAATGTTTGTAGAATACAAAAATATTTGTATGTTACTAGTGACCTGCTTTTCCAATGTGTGGGTTAGTTCCACAACTCAGAAGAAAATTTACATTTTTTTTCAATATTTCGACCATATTGCACAGTCTTTATCAGGATTGTGAAAGATGGTCAGTTTTATATCAAAAGACTGAGCCAAGATAGTTATTTATAAGCTAAAGTAGACATTTCTACGTTTTGACTGGAGCCTAAAATCTATGAAAAACAAGTGTTTACCTTTTGAAACCATAAGGCTGTATGTGTTGCATACATTTTAATGAAAACTTCACTCAGGTGCTGATTTTTTCATAGATAAAAAGTTGTCCATCTTTTGTGGGATATTTAGTAATTATTGCAAAAGGAAAGAAAAAGCTTGTTAAGTAAGCTGCAAACAAAAGCGAAATCAAATACTAATTTTTCATGAAATATATTCAAATACAATGTATGTTTAAAATTTCAAAGTTTGCTGTAAGCATAACTATTTTTTACTTTCCATATATGTGTATGTAAGTCTTTGTATGTATAGATGCACAAAATAAATTACTTGCTCACTAAAACATGTACTGGTAGGAGCAGTGGTCCAGTGATAGGAATCGGGCTTAGGGATGGAGAGGTCCCGGGTTCAATCCCCACTAGGGGCTCTGCTAATTTCCTTGAGCAAGAAATTAACCAACAATTGTTCCACTCCACCCAGTTGAAAATGGTTACTGTGAGGGATCATCTGCCTGAAGATGATTTTAATGATCATGATTTGTCTATCATACAAGATTGTAAAGTTGGCTGAACATGCATATGGAAGCAGACTTTAAACCGCCCTTTAACTTTAATGTTTACATTTTTATGCATAAAGGTGACAAATTACAATTGTAAAATTTTGCAATGTACTTTAAATAGCTTTGTTTTAGTCAATGTTTTTACATGAACAGTTTTGTGTGTTAATGAAATATTTTTGTATTTTTAATTTTGTTAGAAACGTTAAGATCATAATTTTAATAATAATGTTTTTCACCATTTTATTGTTACATTTTGTAAGTTCATTTAGACAATGTCATTAAAGTATGCTAAAAATAAAATATATAAAATCTAGTTGTGTCTTTTATCATTTCTATGTATTAAATATTCAATACATCATACCAAGCATTTTATTAGTTCACATGAGCTGTGTTACTAGTCCCGAAATTTGCACGTAACATCTCGTGATCCTTGCATGGCCTAAATTGTTCAAAGAACAACTCCGAGATCTGATTTCTTTCAGATAATAGTTAGCTTTTTGTATGTCCTTGGATACTAGATTATAGGGCTGCTGCGAGTATCCGAGTACTCGGATATTCATAACCCCGACCAGAAAATCAAGTACGAATCTTCGTCACGTCCGAAATCGTTGGATCGCAGTCTATTTTTGGAAGTAGTGAAAGAACATTGTCAGCTTAATCACCACTGAAAACGAACCACACTACTGATAAAAATTTTAATTTATTCAAAATTTCGTTTGTTACACATTTATACAAAATGTTATCACTGAAAATGCACATTAAATGCCGGTAATAGACATGTTTTGAGTACACGGTTTTTCATTTAGTAAATTTTAAAGCTTCTGTAATTCTTCACTTATTTCAGTCATTACATATTATTAAATTCTGTATGTTTCTCCATTAACTAGTGATTTGTGGTTCAATTCGTGAATCGCTACACATGAATTGTGGTTCGGATTAGATCGCCACTTTCTCAACGATCCACAGCCCTACTACATTTAGATTATATGTCTTGATAATTCTTGTCTTGTTTTTTTCAGTCATTTTTAGGGCTCCATTTCATCTCCAGTCTTCACCCCAAAATAGGTACATGTATTTCCTTTTCTGTAGCAAACAACCGCTTATAACATCGTCGGCAACCACAGTACTTTCTTCCGTTACACTCCATACATACCGTGGGCAATTTGACTGGCAAAATCTCGTTTTCATAAATATGCATGATGCAGACCAATCGTCTTCCATTAAAGTTGCATGTTACAATTGAATACTCTTCAATAATAATGACGTCACACTGGGTTTTTCTTTCTTAAAATAGAAACTAACGCACATGTTTATTTTCAAAAAATAGTTGCGTTATTTCATAGGCTAGTTTTCCGCAGTGGTTTCCTTGTGGAACCAATAAAACTGCCTCATTAATTATTCATGATTACAAGATTGTCCTAACTAAATGGTCCACGGTACATAAGGCAGCATATCGGAGTAATGTATCGTGGGATAACTGACGATGAGGTTTTAATAGCCTTACATAGATTCAAGACATGTATTAAACTTGATCAATATTAGTAGGCATACTGAATACATTGTAACTAGAATGTTAAATTATGATACACAATCTAAGTATTGAATCTGTGTCAGATTTTCCTGAAATATTCCATCTCTCATAGTGGCTGGTTTTCAAAATGGTTTATGATTTTTCCTCAAAATGAAATGAGACCTCCCATTGCTCGTATCTAAATCTAAATAATCAACACATTGTCCAGACACGAATTCATAGTGCTTTTCAAGCACTGGCTGTTAATAACACTTCCAACTTTACCGATAAAGTTTTTTTCCAATTGGCGATATTTTCATCAACATGTGCTAAGCATGTAAGAGTTGTATACGGAAATCTATTGCACACGTCAATTAGCATAACCAATATTGCATTACAAGAAAAAAATGCAGATCTTGATTAATTCAAGGACCCTATGTTCATACAGGGTCCTTGATTTATTTCAAAGAAAATATTTGATTTCTTAAAGTAAGACAATAGTGATTTAAATGTGAAGCTATCAATTAAACGATATAACTCAAGAATTGTCTCACAGTCCAGGACGTCCGTTTACTACATACCTGTCACTGGTACCAGAGATACCTGTAGCTCTTACAATTTTGGAAAATCATGTTATATGATACATTCCACATTCAAATAAGACAGTGTTTGATGACTAAACATGAAGATTAAAATCATACTTCTTATCGCGTTATTACTTTCCGCTTCCATTGAGCTGACGGTTTTCATTCACGGCTAATCCGGCGCCCGACTAGTAGCACACCACTCTCGATGCTAGATCGAGAATCTTGATAGCATCTAGGTTGGAGAGTGGGATTACGATGTTTATAAAACTACATGTACATAATTTCAAGTTTCTGCCCAGCTGCGGCAGTTTTAGTCTTTTTTAAGTTAGTATAAAACGTTTTAGCCTAAAACTTGTTTCATTTGGACTGAGGTAGTATTCCTGAATAAATTGATCTCTCGTATGAGTTCGGATAATTGATAAAACACTTCTTCATTTTGATGGAATAATTATATAACTTTGTTCAACTACTCTCGTGTCCATATGTTTTCAAGATTCTCGAATATCTAGATAACTTCTGGGTACGAGAAGGATTTCAACGTCTGTAAAACAAAGTATATCCTCGAGGAAAAACATACGGAATACTTAGTTATTCTTCGCATGAATCGATTTGTACTCCAGTTTGTACGTTATCATAGTTGCTAAAAGTGAAAATTTACACACAAGCTGTATTAACACCAGCCCAATATTGTAAGATATATATAAAGTTGCTATGTAGCTCTCCCAGTTGTGGAGCTATAATTGAGCGAAGAATTTCCAATCAGCAGGTCCCGGGTCCGATTCCCGGCCATGACAAGTTCTTTTTTACCCGAGGAGCTGTAGTAGGCTCCTATTGGAACGGTTAGTGAGTAACGGTCGGCTGAACATATGCATGAAAGCAGACTTTAAACAACACTCTAGCTTTAACTTGTAACGCTCAGAGAGTTATTTTCCCGTAAACGTTTGCCATTTTTCACTCTCTCTAATGCATGTAATGTCAATGAAACACTGGAAGAACACTTTATTTGTCTACCATTTTTGTTGAATTGTTTGACCTGGACTTGGCAAACTTATATAAGTAACTTGTTATATTTGCATTTAGAGTATACTTACAAAAATAAATATGAATGTACGGTTGGCATACATCTCTAGATTAGAGACACTCGGTGATGTACAGTATAACCTGCTATCAGTGGTCACCTGCTATAAGTGAACAGTTTGGCTTCCTCACATTGAAAATAGCTCTATTTTGAACCTATTATAAGCAGCCATCTTCTGTATGCATCCATGAAGTGGTCACATAATTTCCTTAACAAGTCACCAGTTTGTATTAAGTAGTCACGTATTAAGTTTAAGGTATTAAGTGGTCACGATTTATCGAATTTTAGAATTAACAAAGTGTCATCATATTGTACATTAGCCCCTTTAAACATTCAAGACCAATCAACAAAATGACATCACTTAATGTAGGGCCTAAGTCTTCTGATTTTTAATTCGAGGGTTGTCTGCAAGACTGTGGTTACTCACTCTTTAACGCAATGCACATACTGCAGTCTTGCGGGCAATCCTCGAATTGCAGCTGTCACTTGTGTCTTCTTTGTAGAATAGTTAATAAGAAACTGTTTTATAATTAACTATGAGTTTGTATATTTTTTGAATGTCTGAACGGACTAACCAAACCATATTTATCTGAGCCTGATTCAAGTGGTCGCCAGCTGTGAGCAGTCAATATAGCCACTTGCCTACAATGGCATTCTCGAACCTAGCGGTTATCAAGATTCTCGGTACGATAGACCCTGGGTACGACAATGCTTCACTGGCTGCAGGTTTTACTGTATACAATAAACTAGGTATTAATACTTGAGATATATATCTCTAAGACATTGTTGTATATTTATATATATCAGCCTCGATGATAGTAACCCTTTGATAATCAACAATAAAAACACAATAAGTACAAAGTACGCAATCTGATTCACAATATATATATTCGTCATTGTGAACATTATTGTTTAAAGCATGCTGGGGGAAATCATTTATAGTGTACTTACAATGAGAACGTGAACGCGACTTTTGAGCTGTTCTGCCATTAAAATAGAGCAAGAACCCGAGCACGCAAAACCGCCTACCAATTTCGACTTTCAACATCTTTTTCTTGCTGTGAGAGATAAAATTTTGTCATTTGGAAACATGGCGCATAGTACATGTGAATAAGTACGCAAAACAATATATTCCAGGACATAAACCAGTAGCCTGTTCAATTACCCTAAACAATCAAAAACGTTCCGTAACGATACATTCGGACCTCCTCGGCCATTCGCTGCGAATAATCTCGGGCATATTTAGACGCTATTTTGAAACTACCGGTGTTGAAGTAAACAAATATACGATCGTTTAGGCAATGAGTGATGTTTCGTTTTTAGTCCGTAAATTTTGAAACATCACTCATTGCCTGAACGACTGTTTTTTGTTAGATTATTCGCAGCGAATGGCCGAGGAGTTCCGAATGTATCGTTACGGAACGTTTTGGAACGTTTAGGTTAATTGAACAGGCTACACGTTCGTTTGTGCATTCGCCCTCTGTATTACTTTTATACTGTAGATTGGTATTATCATAAACCGCCAAAGGGAGACATTGGATAGGAGTAATAAAGCTAGTCATTTTTATTGAGCAATATTTAAATCTCGTATATGGCATCATTTGGAATACCTCGACCATCCATTGAGTGAATAATATTTTTCGTAGTGAATAGCCGAGGAGTTCCGAATGTGTTTGTGATTAATGTACTTTGCCGTGAATATCTTTATACACTTTAAGGCGCATTGTGAGGTTTTATATCTGGAATGATTAAATCTGTCCATTTAATTGCTAGATGGTAATAATAAGCAGTCTATTAGACCGTCTTCCTTCTCTCGTTTGAAAATGAGTTGATTAAACATACATGAATGCAGGCAGGGACGCCGAGAAGCAATTAAACAAAAATGGTACTGTGGTTCTGTATGAAATATGTGCTGAGTATATTATACAGAATAAAATCACGTGACATTTCTCTAAAATTATCCATTGACGTCATTATATAAACACCCCCGCATTGACTGACTCGTTAAAGCCAAAAAAAATCTATAAAACGTTTACCAAGTGATAGTAAAACACTCCCGAGGGATGGTAAATACAAAGTGTGCATTGTCATTAACAATTATGTTTGTAAATGAATTATTTGTTTTATTGCAAACATTTTTTTAATATGTAAGATTAGATATAGTTACAATTAAGTCAAGTTCTGTAGATTATTACGTGAGATGCAGATAAGAAGTCGGGACCACTGGAAACGCGTGTCAGTGATGAAATACGGTTTGTTAGTAAATCAAATATCTCTTTAAGAGTATAAATATCAACATGATTGAATTATTGGAACAGAACAGAATATTTTTTACAGGTTACATGTACTGTCGCGATACGCCAGAAGCGTATCGCGATATATTGCGATACGCCAGTTCCGTATCACGATACGTATCAAGATATATTGTGGGTTTTTAGGTTCGTTGTACCTCCGCTTTACTTTACAGAAACATTGCAAATCTTACAAACTGATACCACGTCGACAATTTTGTTTGTTTTGGTATCTAATTTAAAGTCGAAATGAGTCCAGAGTCCACTTTTGGCTTTTTATATACATTTGTATATTTTTAATACCCCAATAGAAAGCATTACTTTTGCCCGCCAATGAAAAGCATGGTTCTATTCAAGATCGGTTAAATTCTTGGAAATTTAGTTTTAATTGAATGAACCAGCGAAAAACTGACGTTTCGCTACTTTCATTTCGCGATGGCAATAATTTTCCGATAAAATAAAAAAATATCGCGAAATACTGGTACGTTTAATTTATACCGCGGTACGTATTGCCGCAGCTGCGTATTGCAAAACACCGGTATACCGGTATATCGCGACAGCCCTAGTTACATGTACATGTAGTAGCAATATGCTAACATTCATGTTGATCGTATCAATTCAGCTAGCAAAAATATAAGAAATCTTGGCATTTTTATGAACAAAGCTTTTGATGAACGATATGACATTTGTTTAGGCACTGATGTTATTTTGTTGAAATAATGTCTAGTATGTCTTACTCTGTATTCTTGATCTATTTAATTAAACCTTATATATACGTGACCTCCCAAGCAAAAATCCAGGGCAGCATATTATCAAAAATCTTACGACAATTTAACATATAAATATAGAAGGATTTACGACTAAAATCTGTCGTAAGACACTTATTAATACGGGCACCAGCTCCATGAGGAAAAATCACTTTTTTAGGTTTTTATATTTTCTAAATCTACATTCATTCAAAGACATTTTCAGAAAATTTCAGGTGATTCTGCCAAATACTGCCAAAGTAACAGCGTTTCAAAGTATATAGGTATAGCGGACAAAATTTAATGTAATCTGATCAATTTGACCAATTTTCTGTATTGTTCGTTTTTTTGCAACTGTCAAAGCATGAATAATTTCACGGTGACTTCGTGCTCTTTGTCTAACACTCGTGATATTGAGATAGTGTGTAATCATTCACCGTGTAATTATTCATGCTTTGACAGTTGAGAAAAAACGAACAATACAGTATTGATGATTTGAGCAAAAAGTAAAGGCATAAATAATTACTGTACATTTTGTATATGTATGTCATTGTGACCTTCTTCCTTTTCTCTCTTTCTTTCTTTGTTATATAGTCATGTAATGTAATATATACTTGTAATTATTTAATAAAATTTGATTTGTATAAGCTATATATAATAATGATAATAATAATGATAATGATAATAATAATAATGATAATAATAATAATGATAATAATAATAATAATAATAATAATAATAATAATAATAATAATAATAATAATAATAATAATAATAATAATAATAATAATAATAATAATAATAATAATAATAATAATAATAATAATAACATAATAATTATAATAATAATAATAATATCTTTATTTAGAGATGAAAACTCCTTAAGCGCAAGGCTTATCTACCAGAAGGTCATCTAACAAATAATGCAAATAATACAATATAAACAACAAATATAAGAGCATTAAACAAAACACAAAAAATAATAATGAATTAAAAACACACACATAAAAACACAAACACACAAAAAACAATAGCATCAAGCAACAAACTGGAGTATTTATATAAAAAATAACAAAAATACTAGTACATCATTTTGTGCATATTATTCTAAGTAATGTCCACATGCATTTTATGTTTTGGAAAATAAACTATATCTTTCATGCATAAAAATGCATACATATGAACAATTATAAATAACTTGAGACCAAAACAATGCAAAACTTAATTTTTTATTGATGTTTATTGGGTCGTTTACTCTAGTTAGGACTTCTTGCCATTAAAATGTCTCTGTGATTTAATCAATCTGATTAAAACCCGATCTAAAATTGTCCGCTCGCCTACTTGCTAATTGCTCTACAGGATATCTGTTTACGGAGATTATGGTTTAATAGACATACAATAAAACATTGACCAATGAATATTTATCTTAAAAGAATGACATAAAATATGCTACAATTTAAAAATGTCTGTGTAGTAAATTTGAAATAACTGGCTTGTCATAAATTGTGTTTGTATGGATTTAGCAGACATTACCAATATTCTTATCAGAACTTCAGTAGCCTGTTCAATTTTCCCTATACGTTCCAAAACGTTCCGTAACGATACATTCGGATTTCCTCGGCCATTCTCTGCGAATAATCTAATCTAATAAACAAATATGCGATCTTTAAGGCAATGAGTTATGTTTCAAAATTTATGGACTTAAAACGAAACATCACTCATTGCTTAAACGACCATATATTTGTTTACTTCAACACCAGTAGTTTCAAAATAGCGTCTAAATATGTCCGAGATTATTCGCAGCGAATGGCCGAGGAGTTCCGAATGAATCGTTATGGAACGTTTTGGAACGTATAGGGTAATTGAACAGGCTACAGGTTTACTTTCACAAAACGAGGAGACAAATGATTATGCGCACAAATTCCACTGTATATTGAAATGTTATTAAACAGTATTACATGTATTTGCCATATAAATTAACAAACATTAAATTGATATTTGTTTTCGCAAAAAATATTTTGGTATGAACAGATGGTCAGGTAACTTGAGACACGTGTACATGTATTATGAAAAATATGCGTGGTAAATATTTTCGCTGCTCGAAACTGTGTGACTCATTAAGAATGAACATTTTTTTTTCAGATTCCAAAATCATTTCAGTTTTCATAGATAAACAATTTACATTATCCAATAATCAAGCACGGGCTGAGGTCGCAAAGAATAAAAATCTTACGATAAAAGTCATCGTAAGTAAAAAGCAAGAAACATACATGATACGGTCATTTTTTTGGTCAATCAATTCCAAATATTACTAAATTATGCAGATTGTTGTATACCTTTTGAATATCCTCGTTATGTTTATTATCCTTCTGACTTTGAGTTGCTTAATTTTTGAAATTCACTTACGATAACTTTTATCGTAAAACTTTTTTGTGAAAAGATGCACATACTGTTTAAGGCAGCTAGCACTAATCAATTAGTCCAATCCTCACATAATGCATCTTTTAGGAGCGGACATGCCATAATTAAAAGGAATCCAAATATTCCGCCCATTACTCGTTCGGGGTGACTTGAGACTAGAAAAGAACGTCTAGAAAGAGAGAACATTGTATCAAATACATTGTGATATTGCACATGCCGTCAGGTAAGTGTATGATATAATTATATGATATATAATAGAAATATTCATACATAGATTAATTCATCACATCCAATTTGTTAAATAATTTGTGCGTTTATTCCTTCGGAATTACTCGGCAATGATGTTTATACGTCTTTATAACGCTGACGGAAACATCCGATGCTTATCGAAGTTAGTCGATCACCGATTGCAGTTTCTATCTCTCACTCTCTCTCTCTTTGAGTAATTAAAGCGATGTTCTGTTAGTGTTAGCTTTTCATGTGGTATTAAAAACGATCTCACTCGTAGAGATTTGCCTCTGAATAAAACAATCGTATTTTTTATACGAACTACAAATCATTGTAAAAAAATGTTATTAAAGTTCGTTATTCGATTTATGTCGCTATAGATCTACTAAACGCTTGCATTTAAAAGGCAAAGGTGTGGATTTTTTTTTGGAAATTTTTTTTTGTAATCAAAGAGCGATTGTGTGGGATTTTTATGTTGAATATTTTAAAACAACTGTGTATGATGTCCGAACGAAAAAATATAGTTAGGGTTGGGTAGAAGAAAGTAAAACACGCGGATTTGTTGTATGGATTTGATGTATAAAAATTGTGTGAAAAAAATACTGGAAATATGATTATACGATTTTGTTGGCAAATGATTTTCTGAAAGGCTATAAATGATTGGATATTATTTCAACATATTGGATTTATGAAATACGCTCGTAATTAAGTTAACTAATAAATGAAATATGTGAAACAATGAAAAGTATTAATAAAAGCTAGAGGGATAGAAAACAACTTTCAGAAGTGATTTACTTAGATTTGAATGGTTTTATAATGGAGATATTGCAATTCTATCTCACAGCAAGAATTAAGCCTCGGACATTCGGATTTTACATTATCTTGACTTTATGAGCAACTATGGTAATTAAACCTGAGTATATAGTCTTTATACGATGATCTCGTCTTAGTTAGCAGTGTTGTACCATACTTTAGATAATCTACAAAGTTTTGGATAAAAACCGGTTTACCGTACTCAAATCAAAATGACTATAGAATCAACGGTCATGCCGTGGAAGCGGCTTTTACCTCTAACCGCGGTGGTGGCCATATACTTGTGCCTAGGAGCTTTAGTGTTTCAATTAATGGAAGGTGGACCAGAGACGAGTCGCCGAGAAGATCTGAAGAAATACATCCATAATTTCATAAGTAAGTTTTACGTTTACTTTTAATATAGCAGAATATCTTCATTAGTGCTGCGGATCGTTAAGCAAGTGGCGATCCTATCCGAACCACGATTCATGTGTAGCGATTTACGAATCGAACCACCAATCACTTGTTAACGGAGAAGCTTATAGAATTCGTGCAATAAAAATAGTTTGTAAAGAATTACAAAAGATTTTACTACAAATGTATAAGGAAAACCAAGTACTCCAAACATGTCTATTACCAGACGTTGTATGGGTATTTTCTGTGAAAACATTTGTATCAATCGAATTTTGACACAAGATTGTTCGGTCCCTACATAAATTTAAGTTTACAACAGAAGTGCGACTCGTTTTCAGTTGTAATTAAGCTGAAAATGCTCTTTCATTTGGTCAAAAAAATAGATCGCGATCCGACGATTTCGGACGTGACGAATATTCGTACTCGAGTTTCTGGTCGGGATCGTGAGTACTCGGATATTCGCCGAAGCCCTTGTCTTCATTATTCTGTTTTATCACAGTGATTACTTTACATATCTATACTCATGCCGCCCGGCTAGCTCAGTTGGTAGCACGCAAGTCTACTGATCGAAGGGTCGTGTGTTCGATTCCCAGGCGGGGCATACTTTCGTGGAGCTTGGTCATGAAAATATTTCTCCAACCAATGACAATGTAGGCAGTTGTCAGTCACTTACGAAAATTTGCGCTTAGTAGTTGGTTAACAGCTAAATCCAGACATTTAGCCTTTCCAGGAGGAGTGAGTAGGTTGACTGACCGCCGTTATATGACCTATACAATGTGTTGCTACGGCGTTAAACCCAACAAACAAACACATGTCTTAAACTGTTTGATAGCTCGACTAGACCGAAGAACATAATTTGTAGATGACTTTTACAATTGAGTATAACAAAAGTTTTTTTACTTAACGCGTGCAGTTATGTCACGCTATTAGGCCCATCATATTCGACGGTCTTAATATAAGGACCGTATTTTCCTCATATTATGCATTGGGACTGAAAAAAGTCCAACCATATGATTTTGCAATATCTAATGAGGTCTTTATAGCCAAACTTTACTGAATTGATGCTTTTTTGCTTTGACTTGATAAGAAAAATACATTCAAAGTAGTAAAATTCTTGGCTATTCCTGTTTTTATATCCAATGCTTATATTAGGTCACATGTGGAAATCACGGCCGTGGCGTAGTGGTTAGCATATCTGACTTCGAATCCGTAGATCGCGGGTTCGAACCCGGACGCGGTAGGTCATACCCTATACATGAGTTGTCAGCCTCGTGGTAGGGTCAGTTAGTACTGGTGATTGAAAAAGTGTCCAGGAAACCTATAGTAGGAAGACCTGGCCGTCGTATATATAACCTAAATAATTGTTGAATACGACTTTAAAAAAGGTCTCATGAAGCGTATGCATGCATACAAATAAACAAATAAATGATGCGTTCTATTGGAATCGTTATGGGACTCAAGACAAATCATATTGTGACAATGTCTAATAACATTAAGTAAAATATTAATGTAATCTGCACCCGGAAGATGATTGATCGATTTTCTGAATTTTTAAGAATACCATGAGCATATTTGATACGCTGTGAAGAATTCAAGTCCATGGTTTATTCATTACTTGTTGATTTAGCTTGCGAATTAAATGAATTGGTTCGGAAATGCAAAACTTGAATACATTGTATGTACTTCCTCCATATTGTAAGAAACGTTGTTTTTTATGAAATGGTAATTAAGTAGATGCAGGTCGTATCAAAGGACATGCGTGTTTTCTTTGCACTTTAAACAATGGACTTAGACCACTCAATAGGCAAATAAGCTGGTGCACGTAGATCATTAAATATTGATTAAACGTGACCACTTAGACATTTAATATTCCTTATAGTCCAAATGAGCACTAAATTGTATATGTTGATATGCCAATCAAATAAGTTTAAACTAACTTAACTATTAAATTGTCTTTTATTCCACCCCAAATATTGGTATGTATTGAAACTGGCTTTGTTCATATACGCAATGTTTACGTGGACGACCTGCAGCGTGTTCAGTTACCTTGAACGTTCCAAAACGTTCCGTAACGGAAGTGTCCGAACAACTCAGCCCGCAGACAACTCAACCCGTGCAAAGTTGGGGCAACTAAATCCGTTAGTATCAAATTTATTTCATGATCTAGAAACCCCTAAACTAAAAGAAAGTGATAAGATGTCTATTGAAGGAGATCTGACCTACCAAGAAATGTTGAATTCTTTAAAACGTATGTCTAATAATACCAGTCCAGGTAATGATGGATTTACAGTTGAGTTTTTTAAATTCTTTTGGAAAGACATTGGAAAGTTTCTTGTAAGATCAATAAACTTTGCTTTTCAAAAAGGAGAACTTTCAGTTACCCAAAAACAAGGAGTAATAACATGTATTCCTAAGGGAAATAAAGACAAGTTATTTTTAAAAAATTGGCGACCAATATCATTACTTAATGTCGCATACAAAATTGCATCCTCATCTATAGCATTTAGAATAAAAAATAAGTTAAATTCTATAGTAAATGAAGATCAAACAGGTTTTATTCCGGGCAGATTAATGGCAACAAATATTAGACAATTATATGACCTTCTTTATCAAACAGAAAAAAATAAAATTCCTGCATTACTGTTGCTAATAGACTTTGCTGCTGCTTTTGACACTGTGTCTTGGGAATATATGCATAAAGTTTTGGAATTTTTTAATTTTGGCAGATCAATAAGATCATGGATTAAACTTTTTTATAATAACATAGAGTCCTGTGTTATAGTCAACGGTCACATGTCAGATTGGTTTACTCTACAAAGAGGTTGTCGTCAAGGCGATGCCCTGTCTCCATACCTGTTCATTCTCTGCGCAGAGATTCTTTCTCTACTTATTAGAAATAATAAGAATATAAAAGGAGTATCAATACATGGAACTGAATATAAAATTTCTCAGTATGCAGACGACACTAGTTTATTTTTAGATGGTACAGAACAGTCTTTAAAAAATAATATGTTAACATTACAATTCTATGCAAAATTTTCAGGCCTTAACATTAACATGGACAAAACTAAAGTAATATGGTTTGGGGCCCTTACAAATAGTAAAATAAAATTATGTCCAGAATATAATCTAGACTGGAACAACACCAATTTTACTGTATTAGGAGTAAAATTTTCTACTAATTTAAAACTAATTATTGATCTTAATTATGATCCCAAAATTGAAGAAATAAAATCATTATTTTCAAACTGGTCAAAAAGAGTTATCTCCCCTATTGGCAAATTAGTGGTTATTAAATCACTTGCTTTAGCAAAATTAAATCACCTTATTTTAGGCATACCAAACCCTCCTTTAGAAAAAATTAACATGATTCAGAATTTATTTTATAAATTTCTCTGGAAAGGGGGTGTCGATAAGATAAAAAGAAATATTATTACCCAGGAATACAAATATGGAGGTTTAAAGATGGTTGATTTAAAACATTTTATGTATAGCTTAAAAATTACTTGGTTGAGGAGATTTGGATATTCTAATAATAAATACTTCGAATTTGTTAATACCACATGCCCATATTTTAAAGAAATTAATAACTTTGGAAGTGATTTTATTAAAAGAAAAATACAATCAGAATCAAATCCCTTCTGGAAAGATGTACTATATGGTTATTATATTTTATGTAAAAAACTAAACCCAAGCTGTTATAAAGATTACTATGCAATCCATATATGGTTAAATCCTAAAATTAACATTGCAAACTCTAGTATCTACAAGCTTAGATGGATAAGCAAGGGTATATTATTTGTTGGTGATCTCATTGACCAAGATGGTGAATTTTACACCTTCAACAAATTTTCAGAAGTGTACAATGTAAGGAGTAATTTCCTAGAATATAGAAGTATAATTGCTGCTATTAAATCTTATCTTCAAAAAGAAAATATTTCCAATCTACCTAAGCAATATAAATTTAATATGCCTATACCTCAAACTATATTTGTTATCAACAAAGACCTTAAAGGGTGTCGATCCATATACTGGTCAATAATTGACACAAAACTAATACCAAAATCTTTAGAAAAATGGAGCTTTGAATTACAAAACAATGAGTTAATTGAGCACTTCAAAAATAAATCTATTTATGAACTGGTCCACAAATTTACAAAAGATCCAAAAATCCTGTGGTTCCAATTTAGAATAAACCACAGGATACTTGCAACAAACCATTTACTCAACAAAATGAATATATTGAATACTGACTTATGCACTTTTTGTGGTAATAATAGAGAAACGTTGCCTCATTTGTTCTATGAATGTGAGTATTCACAAAAGTTTTGGCAAGATTTAAAAAATCTTATTAAAGACAAAGTTAATATCGAACAAAACTGGTCTATCTATGATGTCATATTTGGAAACAAGCAACTGGATCAGATAGCTAATTTAATTATACTACAAGCTAAATATCACATTTATTACTGTAAAAATAACAAAAGAAGGCCTGACATAACACAATTTAAGACTCTTTTATGTACTTTTTATAAAATTGAAAAATATACTGCAAAACAGTCCCAAAAAGAAGAAAGCTTCAGAAAACCATGGGAAAAATATATTAATCTAGTTACACGATAATGAATATCACTTAAGACTAAATACATACTAGCCCTATTGTTTATAATTTATACTTTAAATCATATATACTTTTAAGTTAACGAAATAAAAATTGCCTCTTGTTGTTTATGTGTTCTTAGAATTCTCAGACATTCACCTATCACCTTAACATACCCATGTGAGTATCTTTACAAAACTTTTTATGTATCTTCACTAAGATGTAAACATAAGTTTTTAACACCTAAAACCTCTTTATTTTTTGTCTTTACATTTTATAAACATTCCTTGAACAGTAATTACAACTTGACTAAATACTTAAGTTTCAATATATTGTACTTGTATATTTTGCTGTCTCTGTTTCGTTTCTTGTGTGGCTATACGCATTTAAATGTTGTATACTTATAATAAATACATACTGATATGCTTTATACAAGATATGCAATATACTGAAGTTAGCATTATTTTAATCATATGTGAACTTTTAGATATGTGTATATTGAGATATATCTTTTGAATGCAAGCTTTATTGTAATAACTTTCTGCTTTGTTTTTATTACTCTTTTTATGTAATGCACACAATGTTTAATTTGGAAAATATAAAGCTTTTATCTTCTTTAACATCAGACTGTGTTGATAATACTTCCAAGTGTTATGTGACAATGGAAAAAACAGAACAGCCATTATAACTAAAAAAAAAATGAAATAATTAGTATACATAAACACTCTTCTTCATGTTGTAATAATCTCATGTATTATTGTGTTTAAAATTATTAATGAATGTAATTTGATTAAGTTGATGTCAGAGTATACATATATATTTTTCTTTTCATTTGTTACACATACTATGTAAATGTATTATTTTGAAGGACATGTTCCTTTTGTTTCATATGTATATATTGGAAAAAATAAAAATAAATGGGCAACAATTAGTTGCTGAAATTAAAAAAAAAAATCCGTTAGTAAGGGATTGAGTTGTTTCGGTTTGAGTTGTCTTTGGGTTGAGTTGTTCGGACACTTCTGTTACGGAACGTTTTGAAACGTTCAGAATAACTGAACACGCTGCTGTATTTGCTTAGAAGAGTTCACAAACCTTGGTTTGGTGAGCCTACAATGTTGATAAATGAGTCTAAATAAACAAATAAGTTGAATAACATTTTATAGTGCGTACAAAATAACAAAACGTGTTTAGGTAAACATTAAAAATGAGACAATCCATTTCAGGGGTAGGCAGTACTGAAAATAAATTTTGTGTAATTCATTTTAACACAATTAGCATGGTTGATAAACCACCACCATTGTAAATCATGCTTGTTATAGTAGAACGCTTTCCATTACACCAACAACTAAGACACTCGTGAAAAATACAACGATTGTTTATGTTATTGTCATCCTGAGCATCCCTCGTCGCGGATTAGTTCATGGTATTGTTATTACAAACAGAGTTTTGTTGTTTTGTTCGAACTATAATGTGAAGCATTTCTTATGTTTTTATTTTATATACAGTCAATAAAATGAACTTATTTGAATGTTGATGATCAATATTTGGTCTATGCATAAATATAAGTGAACGGCTGAAGTTGTAAATCCTAAGTGGAACCACCTGACCCTTTTCAATCAAATAAGTACTAGAACCTTTCTCATGAAAACTCAAAGGTTATGTAAAATACCAGGTCTGCGACGTTGTAGGCTACACGCGATATTTCTAATCTAGTGTCTCGAATGGCTTGCTGGCTCAGAAGATTCAAGCATTAATTGCATTTCTTAAGGTTCTGAAGTGTTTATTAGAAGTGTTTGAAATAGGTAAATGTATACTTTGTGTTCAGTCTGTGGTCAGTTTTGCTTTTGATATTGGGGCTTAAAAAATAACATTAAAAAAGCAACGTGTGACGTAAGCGAGGCAAGTAGTTTGGTTCTTTTACTATAAACATGGCAATCCGAAAACAACATGTACACATTTTATAAATTAACACCATTAGTGATGACGTTGATATGAAATATATTTAGAACATTGTTAATATAAATATCTGACAGGTTATCTCTATGGGTTCTTCTGGAAACGGTATGGTAGAACATCGGCGTGATAATATATATAAAATCAGGGGCGGATCCAGGATTTTTTCGGGGGGGCCGAAATTTTTCTAGGGGTGTCCAAACTTTCGAAGCACAACCACATTATACACATTTTGCAGAATACTGTAACATATAAATAATAAAAAATTACATAACCATTAAATCTATTTTAGCACCTATAAAAATTGCTTCATGCTACTTAAAAATGATGTCAATAAATACACTAGTGGTAAAGTACATTTTGGAAATTCTAGGGGAGGGTCCGGACCCCCTGACCCCCCGCTTGATCCGTCTGTGAAAATACTCTCTAAAAACGTTCTACAGTTTGTCTCAAATTTACCTGCCCTCTCTTAGAACACAAACAGCACAGTACGGCTACAACAAGCTAATTGTTCGATTCTTATTCCTATTTTCCACTCGTCTACATTTAAAGCCACGGTTTACAAATTTTAAATTGGATTTCGGAAAAATAAAAGACATGTTAGACATGTATATGATTTAATTTTGTGTATGAGCTGTGATCCAGAGTAAGACACGCTCTTAGGGATCGAAAGGTCCCCAGTTCGAACCCCACTAGGGTCATTGCTACTTTCCTTTTGCAAGAACTTTTTACACAGTTGTTCCAGTACATCTATGGTGTAAATAGGTACTGTGACGGGTCACCTGCTTAAAGACGATCTCAATGAGTAGGGATTATCGTACAAAATTGTAAATTCGGCTGAACATGTATATGGAAGCAGACAAACTTTTTAACTTTTTAAAAGCGAACCAGGAAGGTAACTAAATTAAAAAAAAATCTATCCGCGATTTTTTTGCTTTCAAAATTCAGAGAGAACTAAGCTATTATTGATTCCTTTTTGTTGGATTTAACGCCGTAGCAGCACATTGTATATGTAATATCACGGCAGTCTGTTAACCTACTCACCGTTCCTGGAAAGGCTAAATCTCTGGATTTAGATGTTAACCATCTACTAAGCGCACACTTTCGTCAGTGACTGATAACTGCCTACATTGTCATTGGTAGGAGAAATATTTTCATGACCAAGCTCCACGAAAGTATGCCCCGCCTGAGAATCGAACACACGACCCCTCGATCGACTAGATACATACTTTCGTCAGTGAATGACAACTGATCCACATGATTTAGAATATGTGGTAGGCGCGAGAATGGCCATAGAAATTATTTCAAGACCATACTCTGCTAAAGTTTGCCCCGACCTGAGATCGAACCCTCGACATAACTTCCCGAATGACGAGTATTTATGTACTATCGAAGCTGTCTAACTTATTAACAATCAGCAGAAATCTATAAAAAGGCGGTGTTCTTTTTAAACCAAACTTTTTACTTAATCAGTTCAAAAGAAGGAATTAGTAGCAGATGTGTGACATCCATTCTGGTTTCAATCATGTGGTGCTTTTCACAAAAATTCTTACGAAAAAAATCTTCGTAAGTCAAAAGCAAGAAACTTATGTAATACGCTCATTTTTTGGCTTATCAGTGTTATAATATAATAATAGAATTGTGTAAAATAGTGTATACCTTTTGAATATCATATCATAGTTATGCTTATTATCCGTCTGACTTTGAAGTGCTAATTATATGAAACTGACTTACGAAGATTTTTTTCGTAAGAATTTTTGTGAAAAGCACCACTGTATAACTAATCGATGTTATTGCATCAAGTTAGGCATCATGCATTTTGTCCTCACTAACTACTTTCCTATGAATATATACCATACCATTTATGTAAAGAAATACATTTAGTTCAAATACATTTAATTTGAATAATTGTGCTTCAACAATTGTATCAAATTAAGATTTGTCGTGCCAGTTAAGCATCCAACCAAATTAAATATATAATTACGTTGTTCATGGTTCAATTCTTTGCACTAATGAAATGTGTTTACAAACTATTATCATGTTTTATGTTGTCAAGAATCTGGTTCATTGACTGTTTTAGTCCATGAATTGTACACAATGCGTTTTCACGCAGTTTACCCCTCTTTTTAAAATGACTGCCAAACGATTTAAATTGCCTCTTTTAGCTGGATTTGGTAGATTCCATAGACTTAAGGAAACATGCCTCCCTAAAATGGCATTTTTTCGCGCGCCTTCCCTGTCAAAGTGTAATATGTGGGTGGGGGTGAAATGGGCACAGCGTCCCTTATCGTCAGAAATTATTTGAGTCTCGGGGTGAAGACAAAAAGTGCAATATGATAGGATTAGCAAGGATATGCTCTTAAAAGTATAAGCATATTCTGCTCCTGAATTTAAATAAAAAAGTTAAAATGTTAATCCAAAATTAGCCGAATATTCTGTTTAATTACAAACCCTAACTAAATACTTATTTAATGTAAATGAACTCAATTGTTTCTAGAAAGATTCAAACCAATATTTAGTACAATGAAGTATACTGAATACCTATCACAAAATAGCATACGTTTACTCACTTCAGCATTTTACAAACATGTACACGTCATACTCGTACCTTCTGATGTATTTTGGACGAGTATTTCTATAGAGAAAACTGGTATGTAAATGGTTTTCAGAAGAGATAAACAAATTGGTACTGCATGTCGAAACTAATTAGCCCGTCTTCACCTTGGCAGTAATTAACATTGACAGTAAAACTATTTTCGCGAGAATCATACACAGGTTATTGGTGGTTGGCAACGAGATCCTGGCACGAGATCTCGTGCAGTCCGTTATTTTGTGCAATAAAGATAAAGTTTTGCGATACTTGCTAAAAATCAACATAATCTTACGATAACATCAGAACATCGCCACCTAGCGAATATTTGCCGCGTAAAAGATGGTCTGATTTTTTTCGCGATAAATCGCATGGTGAGCAAGCACTTTCTAACAAGTTGACCAACCAAGTGTTTAATCGACATTCTGACATTCTGATATGTAAGATAGGTATATATCATAACTAATAAATGTCTAAGTTTTATTATAAGCGAGAGAAAACATGCTGCTATAATGGATTAGGTCTTGATATATTCTTGGATACGATTGGTACTCGTAAAGACAGTAGGAATGCAATATTAATAACAAAGCAATGCAATTACAAAATGTTATCATAGTTTTTCACCTTACAATTACATGAAAGCATTTGCACATTCTCGTACTCAGAGGTTATAAAGATTCTAGATCGAGAATAAGTGGTACTCTTGTATTGTAATGGCGACGAACACCATGTGTTTATGCTGTTTATAATAGATTCTGTTCTGTTCTGTTCTGTTCTGTTCTGTTCTGTTCTGTTCTGTTCTGTTCTGTTCTGTTCTGTTCTGTTCTGTACGATCAAAATGTTTTTCCGAACTACATGTAGTTAGAAAAGGGTTTAGTGAACTTTTCCTTGACAAAACTTATATATAGATCGAGGAGAATCTTGATAACCTCGGGGTACGAGAATGACTAACACATGGTAGACCTCAGTCTTCGGTTTCGGTCCACTGTATGTCATACATGTAGAGCTGACTGGTTGGTCACCTCAGCCTTCGGTTTCGGTCCTCTATATGTAATACATGTAAAACTGGCTGGTTAGTCACCTCAGCCTTCAGTTTCGGTCCTCTATATGTAATACATGTAGAGCTGACTGGTTGGTCACCTCAGTCTTCGGTTTCGGTCCACTGTATGTTAAACATGTAGAGCTGACTGGTTGGTCACCTCAGCCTTCGGTCCACTGTATGTTAAACATGTAGAGCTGACTGGTTGGTCACCTTAGCCTTCGGACTCGGTCCACTGTATGTTAAACATGTAGAGCTGACTGGTTGGTCACCTTAGCCTTCGGACTCGGTCCACTGTATGTTAAACATGTAGAGCTGACTGGTCGGTCACCTTAGCCTTCGGACTCGGTCCACTGTATGTTAAACATGTAGAGCTGACTGGTTGGTCACCTCAGCCTTCGGTCCACTGTATGTTAAACATGTAGAGCTGACTGGTTGGTCACCTTAGCCTTCGGACTCGGTCCACTGTATGTTAAACATGTAGAGCTGACTGGTTGGTCACCTCAGCCTTCGGACTCGGTCCACTGTATGTTAAACATGTAGAGCTGACTGGTTGGTCACCTTAGCCTTCGGACTCGGTCCACTGTATGTTAAACATGTAGAGCTGACTGGTTGGTCACCTCAGCCTTCGGACTCGGTCCACTGTATGTTAAACATGTAGAGCTGACTGGTTGGTCACCTTAGCCTTCGGACTCGGTCCACTGTATGTTAAACATGTAGAGCTGACTGGTCGGTCACCTTAGCCTTCGGACTCGGTCCACTGTATGTTAAACATGTAGAGCTGACTGGTTGGTCACCTCAGCCTTCGGACTCGGTCCACTGTATGTTAAACATGTAGAGCTGACTGGTTGGTCACCTCAGCCTTCGGACTCGGTCCACTGTATGTTAAACATGTAGAGCTGACTGGTTGGTCACCTCAGCCTTCGGACTCGGTCCACTGTATGATAAACATGTAGAGCTGACTGGTTGGTCACCTTTAGACAAGAAGGCCCTCAGTGGAGTGTACTATTTCTTCTCATGTTCTAAGTGACCTGTTTAGTATACATTAGGGGTGTAACGGTTAACCAATATACCGGTTAATACTGCAATACGAATTCTGAAGGTTTTTAACCGGTTTCGTTTTTTCCTGAACCGGTTTTTGCAGCTATGTGCCGTAGTGGTTGTTGTTGATCTATAAATATTTGAATAAATGTTAAAATGTGTTGAAAACTTGAAATTATCTGATTGTGCTTTAATATGATAAACATTTCGTTGAATGAGGGAATATTTCTCTTCGAAAGTCCGTTTCAAAATGAGCGTTTTCTAACATATAATCCATTTTAAGCAAGTAATTGCAATATTTTGATAAGAGATCGCTTGAAAATACGTGTAACGAATGCAATGCTCGTGCATTGCTTCATGTTTCGCATGTTAACTAAAAACCGATATGTATTGCAATATATTGCAATACGGGTTTTGCATATTGCAATATATTGCAATAACTGAATAAGGTTTTTAACGTATTGTTACACCCCTAGTATACGTTGTACTTATTTAACTATGACGTTGTAAGCCGCTTGTTTCGTACATTGTTGCTGTCACATGTGAAATCAATCGGTCAGAAACCTCCAACACACCAAGAACTTTGTTATAAAATTATAAATGTAGTAAAAGGATGGTCGATGGACGTTAAAACATCAAATATTTACTGAAATCGATCTGCGTCATATCACCTCACTCTATTGTTTACATTAGTTAAAACAAAAATTAGCATGTTTAATTAGTACTGTATCTTTAAATACCCATTATAATATCAGCTTTCTATACTTTCAGATTTAACATTGATTTTTATTACAAAGTCTATCTGAGCCTTTCCGTCATTTTTTTAAAAGCACACAATTCCAGAATGTGGCAGAGTTATACTAATTAGTTGGTCAAAATCTATTCATAACTTTTGTTATCATTATCATGATCAAACCGACGGTAAAAATTGTATTTGTGTACATGTTCTTCAAACAAACAATTTTGAATATTATCTAAACCTTAATTTACTTTAAAGGTACTCATTCACAGATTTCAACTGAAATATCAACTTTTTCTGAAATTATCGAAAATGTTTGGAAACATTTTTAAGCAGAAAATTAGTGATTTGATAATGACAATTTTAGTGCAAATTGACATACAAGTACAAATGATGGTGTTCCAAGTAGAAAAATCTACCCCGGATGTCACGGTATAGACAATTTTACTGCTTTTTGTGACTTTTATTGTATATTTCTTGCAATGTGCAGGTCAGTTTGTTCTTAGATTTCTTAGAGAGGTCACATGGACAGTTCCTTGTAGAGGTCACATGGACGGTCTCTTAGAGAGGTCACGTGGACTGTTCCTTACAGAGTTCACTTGGACGGTTCTTTTGAGACGTTACTAGGACGGTTTCTTAGAGAGGTTACATGGACGGTTCCTTAGAGAGGTCACATGAACGGTTCCTTAGAGAGGTCACATGGACGGTTCCTTAAAGAGGTCACATGGACGGTTCCTTAGAGAGGTCACATGAACGGTTCCTTAGATAGGTCACATGGACGGTTCCTTAGAGAGGTCACATGGACAGTTCCTTAGAGAGGTCACATGGACAGTTCCTTAGAGAGGTCACATGGACCGTTCCTTATAGAGGTCACATGGACGGTTTCTTAGAGAGGTCACATGGACCGTTCCTTAGAGAGGTCACATGGACGGTTCCTTAGAGAGGTCACATGGACCGTTCCTTAGAGAGGTCACATGGACCGTTCCTTAGAGAGGTCACATGGACGGTTTCTTAGAGAGGTCACATGGACAGTTCCTTAGAGAGGTCACATGGACGGTTCCTTAGAGAGGTCACATGGACGGTTTCTTAGAGAGGTCACATGGACCGTTCCTTATAGAGGTCACATGGACGGTTTCTTAGAGAGGTCACATGGACGGTTCCTTAGAGACGTCACATGGACGGTTTCTTAGAGAGCGCACATGGACGGTTTCATGGAGAGGTCAAATGGACAGTTCCTTTGGGTCGTAACGTGGACGGTTTTTAAGGAGTGGTCACATGGACAGTTCCTGGGGGCTGTCACATAGACGGTTCCTCTAAACTGTCACGTGGACGGTTTCTTGGAGCTGTCTTATAAACGGTTCCTTTGAGCCGTCACATGGACTGTTCCCCTGAGCCGTCACATAGACGGTTCCCTTGAGCCGTCAAATAGACGGTTCGTTCGAGGCGTCATTCCTATGAGTCTAGTGCTTGCCTCTACATTTCCTAAGATCTTTTCTACTGACCCTAGCTTTTTCAATCCTTATTTTGGTTTCCGTTTTACCGTTTGTATACGTTGCTGCTTCTCTGCTCTTATTTTGCCCGTTTTTATTTTACTTATTGCAATTGTTTTTGTACACACACGAAGGGGAAAGTTGTACAATGCAAAGGTCATTAACTCGCAGACTGAGAATGACGATTTTATCATGTTAGAAACTTGCTGAAGACGGAAACAACAAGATAATCATCCTCTTAAAATAAATTATTCATAAATTGATAGTAAATCTGCTGATAATTGGAGTTTATCACTAGATGCATGTTAACTTAAGTTTTAAGCTTTTTGAATCAATATCATGCAGTGAGCACTCGAAACACAATCAAAATTGCAATCTTTGAACAAGTAAATGATACTCCAAATTGTAAATCCTATATACAAATGCATGACTGCACTGTGACTGTTTACTTCGGAAAAACGCTCGTAGGGCTGCTGCGAGTATCCGAGTACTCGAATATTCGCGATCTCGACCAGAAAATCAAGTACGAATATTCGTCACGTCCGAAATCGTCGGATCACGATCTATATTTGTAAAAAAATGAGAAAAACATTTTAGCCTAATTATCACTGAAAACGAGCTGCACTACTTATGAAAATTTTAATTTATATAGGGACTGAATTATCTTGTGTCAAAATTTCGATTGATACACATATAAACAAATTGTTATCTCTGAAAATGCCCATAAAACGTCTGGTAATAGAAATGTTTGGAGTACATGGTTTTATATATAGTAAAAGCTTCTGTAATTCTTCACTTATTTTTGTTATAACATGAATTCCTGTATGCTCCTCCATTAACAAGTGATTCGTGGTTCTATTCGTGAATCGCTACACATAAATCGTGGTTCGAATCGGATCGCCACTAGCTCAACGATCCACAGCCCTAGATTACGTTAATAACGACCAAACGGTCTATCGCCGAGGTGTTCCAAATATGACACAGTATTAATTATAGTTCGAACAAAATAACAAAACGTGTTTGGGTAAACATTAAAAATGAAACAATCCATTTCGGAGGTAGGCAGTATTGAAAATTAAAGTTGAATAATTCATTTTATATATATTTATTATATCAAAATTAGCATGGCGGATAAACCACCACCCCTTGGTCAAACATGCTTGTAATGGTAGACCGCTTTACCATTGCACCAGCAAGACACTAATAAAACATATTAAAATCATATATGTTATTTTCATTCTGAGCATCCCCTGTCGTGGATAAGTTCATTGTTTTGTTTATATTAACAGTGTTTTGCTTTTTTGTACGCACTATTGGTGCGTTACTTAAGCAAATCGCTACGTATCGCTTTGTATCCTGGTTCCCTTCTTACAACAAAAGAAATAAGTGAGTGAATCAAATTAAGGGTACCAGGGTACAAAGCGATACGTAGCGATTTGCTTAAGCAACGCTACCTATATGTACACAAATTTACTTATGCATACGAAGTTACCTCCCTTCAACCTGACTGCACGATGTAAATACGCACCGTGCGATTTCTTTCTGTTCCCGACACTGAAGAACATCCTGCGGGGAGAACACTTCGATGATGTGGACGAGTTGTCCTACGCGGTGCAAGGTGCAATTTGTGAGATAAATGATGGCTACTACTTTAATAGTTTCATGTCATGGATCAACCGTTGTGAAAAGTGTGTTTCTTTTCACGGAGAGTATTTCGAAAAGAACTAAGTGCGTGTTTTGGGTGACTCTTGAGCATGACGTCGTTACGACGTTGGGCCGGTTTCACTGCGATTACCTTAGAAATACTTGAAATTGCACTATTAATTTTATCCGATTTTATTGAAATGTTGTGTACATGTTTATTATATGTTTATTTACAAAATGTATAGAGAACGTCCATTTCCCATGAATATTAAAAATATGGCAACACTTTTCCACGTATTTATTGAACAGCCCTCGTAGTATTCGAAGATTTGTGTTAACTCTTTATATAATACTTTTCTTAAGATAACTCAGTACATTATGTACATGTAGCGCAGTGTATATACCAAAAAAAAACCCCGTAAAATAGTTCTTGTTTAGTACCAGGAAACTGTAGAAAAATGCATCGGAGGGGTTGATATGTTAATATGTTAGTGCAAATCGTGCAGTAATGAAGTGAAATAATGTAATATCAATAGAGAATAATTGGTCTCATAACACCACAAATATACTTACCGTGCATTTTCGGTGAATAACCATCAAACTGTTCAGACAGGGCCTCAGTCTCATTTGAGTGAGGGGATAAAATAGAAACATTGATATTGTAACAAACTTGTACGAGTACATGTTTTACCAGAGGTCCACATGGAAGATTGGATTTATCCAAATGTGTAGCCATGTTAAATTAAGTCTTTATTATTATTATTATTATTATTATTATTATTATTATCATTATTATTATTATTATTATTATTATTATTATTATTATTATTATTATTATTATTATTATTATTATTATTATTATTATTATTATTATTATTATTATTATTATTATTATTATTATTATTATTATTATTATTATTATTATTATTATTATTATTATTATTATTATTATTATTATTATTATTATTATTACCACCACCATTATTCTTATTATTATTATTATTATTATTCTTATTATTATTATTATTATTACCATTATTCTTATTATTTTTATTTTTTCATCATTATCATCCGAATCAAATTATATTTAATATTATTGTACTATTTCAGATAATCACACTTGTCTTTCACCAGATGACTTGTCAGAATTCATAGATAAGATATTAAGTGAAGCTGAGTTTACTCATGGGACATTAAGAAATAAAACTGTATCAACAAGATGGGATTTTACTGGTTCTTTCTCATTTGTTGTTACTGTAGCAACCACAATAGGCAAGTCTCTCTTTTATTGTTGTTCTAAGTTACAAGGAAAACGCGAATAAAAAAATATCAAATATTGTTTAATTTTATTCAACAGTCATTTGCGCATACATTTACTCCGTTGATTTCAATACATTTTATTGATCGTGAATACGAAAGTACTGTAATGAATATTCATACCAGTGGGGTCAATGTAGGCGAAGCGAACTACGCACCACGATTATGCCGACTTAATGCTCTGCAATTTATCTCATATAAAATATAAGACATTCTGCCTTAACATAGTTAAGGTATTGACAACCACTTTCATATCTTAATTTCGTAGACTGCTTACGTGTCGTAAATAGAGAAGACGGGCCCTCATTAAAAACGCACCAAAGTATTTTGTAACCAATTTTACAACCAATTTGTTAGTATTTGCATTACCAATCTCCGTAAACAGATATCCTGTTGAGCATTGTCGTACAGGATCTCTACTATCTCAATGGAGGGTCACGTCGAGATGACCTTTATGTCGACCAATCAATGCGTAGCTTTCATCCAGACGAAACACTATTAATAACATTTTGATTTCTTAATTTCTATTTTTAGACCAAGGTTTGCAAGCTAATTTAACAGCGGTATTATTCACAGTCTGTGATTGGACGGCTCCTTTCAAATTGCGTGACGTAGGCGATGTAAACAAGTTACGTATCATAACAATTTCGTCATTAATATTATGATGAGAAAAGGTCACCTGAACGTGACCCATGTTTAAAAAAGGTCAGATCTAAATTAGCGAGTAGGCGAGCGGAAAATTTTAGATCGGTTTTTAATCAGATTGTTGCATTACATGGTTGATGCTGACCTACAATCAGTCGCTCGGTCCGTCCGTCCATCAACCAATCAACTTATCGATCTTTGTTTCAGGTTATGGGAACATGGCACCACACACAGAGATAGGAAAGATGATTTGTATAGGATATGCTTTAATCGGAATACCTCTGACATTTTTGATGTTACAGGGACTAGGACAACATCTAACCTTACTCTCAAATAGAGTTAATAGTCTGAAACTTTGCTCAAAAAGGCCAGATCTAAATAAATATTTAAATATGGTGTTAATTATACTAATTGGTGTTTCTCTGTTGTTTGTTGGACCCACTGTGTTGTTTATGAATGTTGAAGGGTGGAACATGATGGATGCCATATATTACTGCTTCGTAACATTGTCAACTATAGGGTTTGGAGATTTTATACCAGGTAATGTTTATTCGTGTTTTATTTTATTTTCATGCACATGTACTTTAAGATGAGTTGGTAATGCGCCTGGATTTCGAATCTAGTGTCCCGAAGGGAAACAGATTCGAATCCCATCCTGGGAGGTTATACAATGATGTCATTTTTCTCCCATAATAAGGTATATGGAGAAGTTTCTGGTCTTGTGGAAGGGTAGGTGAGTACTGGCTGAGAACAGTGTCGCGTCAGATGAAAAAAAACAAAATGTTAAAAATGCGTAATTCAAAGTTTTTGATGCCAGAAGTATAGATGAATGAGGCCAATTTATAGGATATGGACATAATACTGGTACCGACTAGAAATTTACTTATCTTCATTTGACATTATGGCGCTGTATTCAGATAGCATCGTATGTTGTAAATTGTACCTCAGTTTACATTGCACGAATCTTTAATTTTAACACTATCAGTGAAATTTTCAATAACTATCTCTTTTTCTTGATCAGTTGACGTATTATTCATTTTTAAAATTGTTAATGTGTTTAATTATGTCTTTATTTTACCCCTTATCCACTTTAAAACAGCTAGAGATATGTGAGCCAGAACGTCGTTTGACCCCGTCCATTATTTGAGAGCAACTGCTTCTTTGTCATATATATAAAGAAATAGAGGATATTCGTCAACTTTGGTGTAAGATCGATTTTTATTTCACCGAGTGAGCTCAGGAAACAAATTTCACGAGTGGCATAGCACGAGTGAAAATGTCATTTCTGAGTTCACGAGTTGAAATAAAATAGATCTTATACCAAAGATGACGAATATTCTGTTTCTTTCATGCTTAGTTTTGTGTTTTAATAGATGTATTTTACATAAATTATAACATGACGTCATTTCTTCTCCAAGATGACGTCATTTATCTTCTAAGATGACGTCATTGACGATGAAAATATAAGTTTATATTTTCACTACAATGAAATTATAAAATTTATATATTCATCGTTTATTTTCATCGAATAACGCGACGTTTCGCCGTAAAGCATGAAAGAAACTTTATTAGTAGCTTTATCGAACTAATCACACTCAAGCTTAAGAGGTTTATCATTATTTCAAGTCACTCACTTACATCAAGTAACATACACTTGTAAACCCCCAACAATAATTGAATATATCATCACTCACACCTACAATTTTACCATTTATTACCAGTAAGCCAGTTTCCAATTTGATCAACTTGCGAAACATCCAGCAATAATTGAATACATCATCGTATTGTACAAATATTTTCACTAATCTAAAACTGTAAACCTAATGCTATTTTGTGTCTGACTAAATTTTCATAATTATTTACAGCATTATCAGAGAATAGATTCAGTGGACGTGGTGAAGCAGGCACTATTTATCGTATTGTAGCTTATGTCTGGATACTGTTTGGTTTAGCTTATGTAGCACTCATCATTAGTTATATTTCCAACGTTCTTGTTAAAAAAGCTGAAAAAGTCCAACAAATGAGTCGAGCAAAAATAGAGGTAAGTTTTGCAAGCTTGCTCACAGAGTTTTTTTGTTTTTGTTTGAATTGACCGTTAAAAGAGTTAATCAATATGAGGTATGTTTTTATAGATGTTTCATTGAGATAGAAACTGCTGATATGTGAACTCTTGAGCCCCTTTTCCTTATTGGTCCTCAGGGGCGGATCCAGGATTTTTTTCTAGGGGGGGGCGAAATTTTCTTGGGGGGGGGTCCATGCTTTATGCTACTTAAAAATGACTTACAGTCAAGAAATACACTAATTGACAGGTACATTTTCCAAATTCTAGAGGGGGGTCCGGACCCCCCTGACCCCCCCCCGCTGAATCCGCCTATGAGTCCTATAATAACTGTGATGTAAAAATATGACGAGAAAGATACCAGTTTTCGGTCTAGTTGACTGGTGGTCTGTAGGCCGAAGTTATTTATGTGGGTCCTACCAATAAATAGAATCTACCTAAACTGTATGGTGTATTCATTGGCTCTGCTACAAAGACATACAACGTGCTAACCAAAAAGGATGTTTCTGAAACGCATACTAAGGTCGATATTTGATGTGTTACTTGGACAAACTAAGAAGATAATAACATTCCATATGGATGTTCATCCCTAACTTTTCATATTAATAAAATCAAGTAAAGTCGAGTTGCTGATACATACACTCGTATTTAGTAAATTATAAAAATTAAAAAAATATAAACAATAACGTCAATTCAGCATTTCATAATATATAACGTTCTATCACAGTCAAGCGATTTTACTTAAAAAAAATTCACACCAATATTATGCCTATTCTATGTAACGTTTTGTGATTATTGTGAGTCAAGTTATCAAACTAACAACCGTCTCGGAAGGTTTTCTTACAAAACTTGTTTTACTGTTGCACCATATTTTTACGATAACAAAGTCTCGCCCTTTCGCTGCTTCAAGTAAGTAACTAGTATGTATAGTGCGTAAATATTGACCCCGACCTGACCTTTCACATTTGCATCAAATAATTATCTACACATATCCCGACAAGAGTCAGTACCACGCCTATTCTACTCTTCGGCAGCGTTCTTAAAATTATAGAAATATGTTTGTGTGTTAAGTTCTAACTCATAATCTTCACGGTCAAGGTGTAATCGAGCATTAATACTACATTCGTATTCAATGTAATGAATATTCTTGCATAAAGGTCAGGTCGGGGTCAATTGAAGGTTCAGTAATCAGTATCTTTTCATTAAGTAAAACAGTAGGATTTTTTACTGTTTGAACAACACTAAATACTGATCACAAAAAGTCACGTTCTAAAGGCACTTTGTATGACCATATAAATATTTCAGAAGAAAATTACCAAATTGTTATAAATATTTTATTTTTTATTCAACAGTCAGAGATCAAACAATTACAAAAAGAGTTAGTAAAAACAAAGAGCAACATATTCAGCTTAGCTGGTAATGTGGCAGAGACTGCGCGCGCAGGTATCGAAGGTGTCCGGAAGTCAGTAGAACGTGATATAGATCAGAATCACGTGGTTACCGTAGACTCAATTGTTGTTCCGGCACCATCACCAAAGAAAGACAGAAGTCCACAACACAGTCCCTTTAGACATAAGAAGGAACCACCAGGACCTGTGCAGTTATTATCTTTTAAACGTAAAAGTTTGACTTGACTTTTTACTGTGGAATATATCGGTTATCAACAATGTGATAAACTTTCGTACAGTGATATGGTGATAAGAAATCACTGACAAAAGTATATACCAGTCCATGGGAGGACATTATGTTTTTTACATTAATCTTACGATATCAATCATCGTAAGTTACAATTAAAAAACGTCCATGCCAAGTCCAAGCAAATAATGTCAATTTTCAAATTGGTCTAAATTGCATAAAATAGAATAGACCGACTCCTTCATTGTATAAGCTCATTAGGTTATTTTCAAACTTCTTGCAACACAATAAACAAATAAACTTACGATAAATTGTATCGTAAAAGGTTTATGTGAAAAGGGCCATTTGGCTATGAATGAACATAAAATGAACTCAATGATTCTGTGAAGCTTAGCCTTGTCAGATTTGGCTTGTATGTCGATGCTCACACTATGTAGTTTAAACATGAACCCTCCCCCTACATGATCTCGTCATCAACGTGTCTGTCGTATAATGCCCAAATGATCTTTACTGTTCACTGTCGCTAAACGTTGATATTTCCGTTCAAATCGAAGAGTAACTCGCCGTTCTTAAGCACATTGCACGTTTGTAAGCCCTCATAAACATGGATATGTTTGTCATGTCTCATTTTCTATTTCTAAAGTAGTAATGTGTCCATCTGAGCTAATGCTTAAGTCAGAATATGCACTGTCTTTGTAAACTTTATCATCTTTCAATTTAAAACTCAATTTTTCATCACGGCGGTGTATTTCAACTACTTCCGTAGAAGAACATGAATATTTTTCCGGTTGCGCATGCGTATTAGCGTAAGTTTTTAAAAGATCAGGAAGAGAGTTTACTGCGGTAAGTGCACAATCTTTGTCAGATAATCGTCTGTTTAAAGCGTATTCAACATTGTCATTGCCCATTTGTAGAGACAGTACGAAAATAATGTCACTTGCTAACACTCGACTGTTTGACCTATCCAACCTTGAAAATGTTTCTGCATCTGGCAATACATTAACCGTAGATGCAATGCTTGTTCTTTTGTTTTCATTTACACGTCTACGTTTACTTTTAAACGACTTCCAGAACTTTTTATACGCAAAGCGAAAATCTTTGTTTCTGTAAGCGTATACCCACGGGTTGACACCACTGTTCAAAAAAGCAAACAGCATTAAATAGTTATTAACCCACATATGTTGTTCCTTACATCCAATATAAGACACGAGCAAGCAAATTTGATATGGTAACCATAAACAAAGAAATACACTGATGATAATACCAATTGTCTTCGCATACTTTGTATCAATTTTAACATATTGTCTTTCCAATGCATTCTTAATGGAATTTTCTTGCGCAGCTATTGCATGGGCATGATGTCTGGCAATTCGGTAAATTTTGAAGTAATAAAACAATATGAAAGCACATGCAGGAACAAATATTGCACAAAGAAACAGAATTCTTGATTGTCGGTCCAGTACGTTGTTTGTACATAGCAAGGCATGATGGTATACGTGTCCATGCCAACCTAAGCTTACTGGAATCCAGCAGACGAGAATGCTATACAACCAAGAAAACAAAACCATTCCGAATACTTTCATCTTTTTCATTTTTTGAATGTATTCCAATGGGTAACCTATTGCAATGTATCGATCGTATGCAATAGTTGCTAATGTTAAAATTGACACACCACCTGCTGTCATCATAACTCTGTGAGCAATCAAGCATGACGTATCGTCTGTAAGTTGTAATGGCGTCAGCTCAAAAATGACGTAAACCGGAAGTGTAATGGCGATAACAATGTCAGCAGTGGCTAGCGAGACTATGAAAAAGTTCGTCGGGATTTGAAGACGCTTGAATTTCAGCACGCAGAAGATCACCAGGATATTGCTGCAGAGGATGAATGGCACTAACACTGCCACTAGTGTAAGTGATATATATTCATTGGTTACCCAGTCTGGTGATAAGAAAGTGCTGGTGTTTGTGTCCGTAGTGGTTGAACTGTTAAGAGTAAACGAATTCATCTGAAAATAAACATGGATCACAAATTAAAAAGTACAGCAATTGTATTTTACAGTTTTAGGCTCATGCTTATGTATGTTCATCTACTTTAGAGTCATTGCAGCCGCCATATTAACTCACCGGAAATAAAATCCTCGCTGATACCCATTTACACTTGTAGAGTGAAGCAATCGTAGGTAATTTTTTCGCTCTAGGAAATCTGATGGGGATTGAATCCGGGACCTTGTATTTGGATTCGTGTTCATTTAGATAACAGCAACGTGTTCGTTTTGTACACAAACGGTCTAACAACGTGTTAGTAAATAGGGGTGTAACAATACGGTAAAAACCGTTTTGCAATATATTGCAATATGCAAAATCCGTATTGCAATATATTGCAATACGTACCGGTTTTTCGCTTAGACATGCAAAGCATTAATTAATGCATGTACCTCGTCCTAATTGGATCAGCGTAGCACGCATATGGTGTTTTCAAATGATCTCTTATCCAAATGTTTGAATTACAAATGTAAAATTGTCTATATGTTAGAAAAATGCGTGGTTTGAAACAGACTCTTGAAAATATTTTTCTTTCGGTTGACTAAATGTTTAACCTTTAAAAGCACAGTAAGAGTATTTCAAGTATTCAAATTAATTTAACATTTGTTTAAACATTTAACTTCCAGATTATGATAAAACAAACAGTATGACACTTAACTACAAAAACGGGTTTAAGGAAAAACAAACCGGTTAAAAACCGTTAGAAATCGTATTGCATTATTAACCGGTATATCGGTTAACCGTTACACCTCTATTAGTAAACGACGTATCAAGCGAAAACAAATAACATGTACAAACCTGCGTGTAATGATATTTTTGAAGACAATATTCCATTTTTATTTCATATGAGTTTCAGTTTGACTTAAAAAGTAAGATTCTTCATTTAATATATATGCTTGTGATACAATTCGCTTTCATTATTATATTTCAAAACAATTCAAAATTCTCGAAAGAGTTTCAATATTATGTAAACATGTTCAGTTCACAAGTGCCTATGCATTTTAATGATATAATATTATGTATTAATATCCAATACTTTGTATTGTGAGATGTTTTTGCATACTAATTAATTGAAAGGCGACATAACAATTTGTCACTGCGTATTTTAACAGGATAGCATCTCATTAATGAAATTACAAGTAATGGATGACTTAGTAGCAAAAAAATAAATAAACGGAAGTAGATAAAAATGTGTGACAAATAATAACATGTCCATATCATTGTTTTTTTCTGTTATTTTTTCCATTATGCTAGGAAACATTCAAATGCACTTTCTTTCAAACGTGTTACTACAGGCGTGGCTGAGCGGTAACGACGTTGGATTGGTAACCATTGGATAGCTAGCCCCGCATTGGTTCGAATCTCATCCAAAAAAACCTACCCCGTTGTTTCCTTGGGCAAGCAATTTTATCCTACTAGCTCATGACTGAAAGAGCAGGAACCGGACTAAAAATGATAAATATAAATTGTAGAACTTGTTCACAATTGAGCAGCTACAAAACTTAGTATAAACTGCAGGCTATAGCTGTGTTTTGATCAAGATTCAAACCAAAATAACTGACTTTCCGATCGTTATTAGCCCAACGTCATAATGGCTTTTCCACTTTCATGTCAATAATAACTTGTAATAAGTTATTGCCTTACGCATTGATAAACTAAATTGAGTAATTGTTTGAGATACTGAATCTAAATTTATGGAACAAAGAAGTTATTAGTTTACTTTTTTGGCGCAGCTGTCTATGCCAGCTTCTGGCGTTTATTTTAAACAAATGAATACAATTTACTCTACCATGTTCAATGAAATACTCTTCCGGTATAGAGAAAAAGGATAAAAGATAGGTACTATTGGTTATTTGTGATAAACAGGTACCTAACACGGACAGTAGTTGCTGACTATTTACTTTGTGTATTACATGTAGGTGAGATTAACTACGCTAATTGATTATACATTCGTGGTAAATCCTAGCGCTGACTGAACAGTGAATATGACTTTTTAATCTTCAAACAAAATAAATCCTGCATAGCGCCGAATATCTTTATAAACGCATATTTCTGGGTTGTCGTGAATTTACAATGTTGATTCAGTCATGGATCACGTTCGTGATTTGTTTTAAGTATTTCGATTTCCGAACAAAAAACAACAAGCTTTAAGATAAAAAGATGATTGACGTGACATAGGGTACTAAAGTCAAGATATTTTTCACATAATCTGTGAAGACATATTTGCGTTACTAATGCAGAAAATAAAACGTTCGTTTTGTCACTACGCCAAATCAGTAACCTGTAGCCTGTTCAATTATCCCAAACGTTCCAAAACGTTTCGTAACGATACATTCGAAACTCCTCTGCCATTTGCTGCGAATAATCTAATCTAATAAACAAATATACGATCGTTAAGGCAATGAGTGATGTTTCAAAATTTACGGACTGAAAACGAAACATCACTCATTGCCTAAACGATCGTATATTTGTTTACTTCAACACCGGTAGTTCAAAATAGCGTCCAAGTATGTCCGAGATTACTCGCAGCGAATGACCGAGGAGTTCCGAATGTATCGTTACGGAACGTTTTGGAACGATTAGGGTAATTGAACAGGCTACGGTATTTTTGTGTGAACGTTGGTCTTGTTGTTTCAATCCTTACGGTAGACATATACGTTTTGAAATCAAGCATTTTTAGTATTAATCTTATTTAACTGTCAGTATCGCATAATGTATAAACTCCGCTGATTTTGATATTCACTTCAGTATTTCTGAACTCACGATTGATAAAACATATTTGAATCAGCGAATGTTAGCACATGTACCACTGACAGTTGAATAAAATTTCACAATACTATTATAAATACAGCGTTACCTTAGAAAAACTAGCAACTTCGGGTCTGACCAAAATGATCACATTTTTTTCTGGTTATCTTTAAAATCATAGTTGCTGTTATTCTCCTGCACATCGACCAAATGTTTCTCTCTCGTTCACTTTCACTGATCTGCGTAGGGAGAGCAAGTTGTTGTTCAATGAATGATTCAATACGACAGCATTCTTGTGAAACAAGTATAAATAGACCACTTCTAGCAAAGGTGACCAGAGCGGTCATGTTCAAACCCAATAACTCTATGTATAGATAGTATTGTGGCTCAAAATCGTACAGGCCAGTCCTGCTTATAAATGTATGTACTATTTAATCAGTAGGACAAGTAGTCCAGTGGTAGAACAAGAGGTCGGGAGGTCCTGTGTTCGAACACCACTAGGGACACTGGTAATTTCTTTGAGCAAGAAATTTACCAACGATCTATGTGTAAATGGGTACCTACGACGCGTGCTATAATTCCGTTGCGCCAATTTGTCGACTTCACCAAGCGGAGCGAAAGACTCACCAGGCAGATTGATAGATGGATGCCTGTATACCCGATTGACGTCAACTATGGTAATAGTATAAAGTCTGTGAACGTGCATAAATATGAAACTTAAACTATAAAATGCCATTTTTGACCTTTTTAATGCGTTTTTAACTAGCTATACATTAATCGAATTTATAAGGTTTTTTTTTAATTTGCGTAAATGAATGCACTTTAATTTGACGGAAATAATAGAAAAACTTTTATAGTTGGAAAGCAAATAATTAGAACTTTCATTGACAATAGGTCAACTTTTAGACCGAAAGAACCGTTCAGAATTCACAGAATTTAGATTTTTAAGGGCACAGATTCTCTAACTATCAATGCCGAAAAACACTAGTAATTTCATTTAACAAAAACATGAGCTACGCATCTCAAACATACACCGTATAAATAAAAAGTACAAAACTGACAAACATATCCATGTACAAGAAGTTCAAATAAGTTCTAGCATTAAAGACTAGAAAAATAACTTCTATGCCCTTAGGTTAAAGGTACTAGTTCACAGATTTAGTTAAAATTCTTTTGTAATTTCAGAATATCATTCAGTGTCTGTAATTGTGTCAAAACATTAATTTTTAATACTATAAGACACACTGTCCTATATGGTGCGAGAAGTATACAATAAAAGTTACAAAAATGCACCAAAATTGTCTATACCGTGACATACGGGGTCGATTTTTACTAGATGAAATGCCATCATTTGTAGTTATATGTCAACTTGCACTAAAATTGTCATTATCAGAACACTACTTTTCTGATTCCAAAAAGATTCCATACAATTTTGGTAGTTTCTGAAAAAGTTGATATTTAAATTGAAATCTGTGAATGAGTACCTTTAAAGTTGACATACTATCCCTTAAAATATTTACCTTAGATAAATATTCCATCACACAATACTATATTATCCAATAAAAACATTCAATAATTTCTATTTCTACATTACTGTATTCCAATTCTTGTTTATATTCATTTTTATTAAAGGCAGTGTTACTTATCACATAAGAACGTATAACTCCAAGTATTTGTATGTATGTCATACTATATAATCAGACTAGTTTTCTTATCTGAACTTCGACCTACCTGTGACGTATCTCTGTGAAATTTAACATTTTCAAAAACTAGGTCTAGTATGTTATATAAATTTATAAAAACTAGCGAAAAGGTCACAAAAAGGACCGTTCATTAAGATGAAGATGAATAACAACTAGGGATGTAACGGTTAACCGACATACCGGTTAATACTGCAACACGAATTCTGACGGTTTTTAACCGGTTTCGTTTTATCCTGAACCGGTTTTTGCAGCTATGTGCCGTAGTGGTTGTTTACATCAGAATCTGAATCTAAATATTTTAATAAATGTTAAAATGTGTTGAAAACTTGAAATTATCTAATTGTGCTTTAATATGATACACATTTCGTTGAATGAGGGAATAATTCTCTTCGAAAGTCCGTTTCAAAATGAACGTTTTCTAACCTATACTTTATTTTAAGCAAGTAATTGCAATATTTTGATAAGAGATCGCTTGAAAATACGTGAATAAATGCAATGCACGTGCATTGCTTCATGTTTCGCATGTAAACTAAAAACCGATATGTATTGCAATATATTGCAATACGGGTTTTTCTTATTGCAATAAGGTTTTTAACGTATTGTTACACCCCTAATAACAACATAGGTTATTTAAATAGATTCTCAAACTCGCCCAAAGTCATGGTGGCATATGGGCGTGTACTAAGAACCACACATCAGTCAGATTCTGAAATGATCTTATTGTCAAGAACACGAGCAATAAGTGTCCAAACATTGGTATATTAGACTATGATGTCTTCATTGAAATTGGCAATCCTAACCCCATTGACATGTGTGAAGTTTCAAACAAATCCCTTCAGTAGTTTCAAAAATAAAGTGTTGCACCAAAAAACTAAGCCAAAAAAAATTAAGTATTAGAGGACCATAATCCATTCAAAATTCATTCTAGAGTTATGCAACTTGGTATTTGACATCAATTAGTAACCCCGTAGACATGTGCGAAGTTTCAAGTGAATCCCTTCAGTATTTGACAAGATAAAATAGTTGCTACTAAAAACTTAACCAAGAAATTTCTAAGTATATAAGGGCCATAATTCAATCCAAATTCATCCAAGATTTATGTAACTTGGTATTTGAACTTCAATGGTAACCTCGTAGACATGTGTGAGGTTTTAAGTGAATCCCTGCAGTAGTTGCAAAGGAAAAATGTTGCACCGAAAAACTTAACCAAGAAATTTCTAAGTGTATAAGGGCCATAATTCAGTCCAAATTCATCCAATAGTTATGTTACTTGGTATTTGAACTCCAACAGTCGAGCTAAAAACTATTACTTTCCCATGAGAAATTTATAGTGACTTTTGTAATTTGACTGTAAGCTGCAGTAATTCGAAATTAATGAAAAACGATCACTTTATCATCCAACAAATTGGCAACATTATAACTGTAACTGAACGAATTATTCCAGATAATATCAATATAATATATTATTAAGACATTCATGATATAATTATCTCTCTGTTCTTTGTATACCTAAGCGAGACAATTAGTTTATACTAATTTATTTTAGCTCGATAGTGAAACAAGTTCTTGCAACTTCACTATCGAGTTCGCTTTCTGGTCCCTCTCTGCTGAGCTACATTGTAGCATGATAAAGTTTCTTGCTCAAGGAAACAACGCGATTGACTTTGGATTAGATTCGAACCAACTCGAGACTGACGAGTCAATGATTACCAGTCCAACGTTGTGATCACTCGGCTACGTCCGCTTCTAGAGACATTGTCTTGAAATAAAATTGTTTTGCCTGTACCCTTAATATGGCCCTCAAGTAGGCAATGAAATTTAATTGTCCTACCAATCGTTTGGTTAAATTTAAGAATTTATTTATTGGAGTTAACGCCGTATCACAAATTTTAGGTCATTTCACGGCGTCCAGCGCACCTAACCTAGCTTTCCTGGACCATTGTCTATAACCAGTACTCACCTACCCTTCCACAAGGCCGGAAACTTCTCTATATTATCTAATCAATGGAGGAAAATCGACATTATTGTATCGACATTATAGGGTATAGTCTCCCCTGGTGGGATTCGAACCCGTACCGCCCTTGGGACACTAGATTCCGAATCCCGGCGCGCTACCAATTGCGCAATCGACCCGGGTTCGTTATAGCAAGAAAGGTGGACATGTCCTCTGGGCTAGACGGCTTGCCCTTTCTTTCATCGGTGTCATCAAAATTTAGCACGTGTTCATCGCGTGCAGCATAATCACAAATGTTAAATAAAATGATTAAATGAAATATCTTACTTGTTCTATTCTATATAGCTGAGAAACCAAAGAAGTTTCCTTTTTTGTCAAGTAAAATATTTTCATACGCTTAACAACAAAATGTATGAAATTTTAAAAAATGGTATTATAACATTAATAAACTTAAATTAAACCTTGCCCTGTTGGGTGATCGTAACCGTATATATGACAAAGATACAGTACACTAAATACTTTGTACATTTTGTAATCAATATTAACTAAGGCCGTTCTTTTTTTGGTTTTCATTGTAATTAGCGATCAGTTTCATTTTTTGCAAACCTCAGTTGTTTATTCTTATAAATGTCTACAGTTTTAATATAAGGAAAACTTAACGTTTTGATGAAGGAATTTAAAATGCTTAACTCTGTTCCCTTGAAACAATGGACCATTTAGATCTAACACAATATTGTTCAAGATTGATTTTTTCGGCATCGCTTACTACAGCTAGTACGCTTCCTTCGCAGCTCAGTGAGTGAATCTTTCGAACCGATGTATTGGAGAGCATACAGCTAGATAGTGCTTTTCTTTTTTTTCATAAAAAACATCTACTTCATGTAATGGCTGAAAAAAACGTCGTCTACCAATGCAAATGTAACAATTTTTTGCCGCTATTACCAATCGATTAAAAATTCTCGACGAAAGCGGACGATAACCAAATGATAAATGCAGCCTTTTCACATTGCCCTTAGTTTACCGTTATGTAAGCCACTGTGTTCACCTTACATATCTTTGGAGATAATTTTTTTCTAAATATAGAAGAAATAGGGCTAAAAATAGGTATTTCATTTATCAGTAAAAGAAATTCTTATGTTACTATGGCTGTTTTAGGCTCAAAGTCCCATTTTTTGTCATTTCAGTGTTAGGTAACGATGATTCATGTGCCAAAACAAATTGGAAAAGGTCATCTGGATGTTGACCTCGTGATTATACATTCACATTATGAAAGATCTTGCAAGGTGGGTCACTCCGTTTGAACTGTTCCGCTTTGTAAAAAAGCTGACACGGGGTTTTGACGCCGTTAGCGATCCAAAGTAGAGCTGTCATCGATTCCAACGATATCGAGGTATCGTTGATATTTTCCCCCGATCAATAATCGATATGCGTTATGAAATATCGATAATACAGCCTGTATATGTAAATGAAATAAAAGCGTCAAAGTTTGTGAGACGACTCCTTCTATTGTGAGGGGAAACAGGTGCTCTGTCATAACATGAACGGATAATAAACAATTAATTTGTGATATATCGTTTTATACATTTATAATCAATACAAATCCTTTTTCCCAATTACTTACCAATTTAATGCAGGATAGCAAGGTATAGCATTTATGACAAATATACATGTATAGTAAGTGTATGACAACATAAATGGTCTATATAGTACTGCAGTAAATGTATCGATATATATTGATGCGTCGTCGATATTTATTTCTCGATATATCGATTCGAGCCCAATCAATGACAGTAGCCTGTTCAATTACTGCGAATTCGCAGCGAATGGCCGAGGAGTTCCGAATGTATCGTTACGGAACGTTTTGGAACGTTTAGGGTAATTGAACAGGCTATTGCTCTAATCGAAGTAGTTTTGTCGATGACGTTTGGTCTTACTCTCAACTCTCAATATTTTACAGTCTCCAGATGATGAATTGACCGATATGGATAGATACTTGTTTGACAGAAACTTAGTAAACAAAGACATGGCCCAAACCAATAGGAGATCTCATGTATAATTGATTTTTTAACTTGGCACGTCGATTTAACAGAAGAATATTCTGACTGTGAAAATGGGATGGATGAATATATGCAGAAATATAAAAATATATATACACTCAAATTTACTGAGCCACATGTACTGAAAAACTAATTTTGTTTTCACAAGAATAAATACTTTGAAACTGTACCATAACATTTTGGACTAATGTGTTTTCCCAATAAAAGGATGAATCGCAAATTAAAAGTATTATAACATGCCTTGTTTTGAAAATTGATTAATACGTATTACTTTGTTTAGGCCGTCCGGCTAGCTCAGTTGGTAGCACGAAAGTCTACTGATCGAGGGGTCGTTGGTTCGACTCCCGGGCGGGGCATACTTTCGTTAAGCTTGGTCATGAAATAATTTCTATGGCCATTCTTCCTCCCACCAATGATTTTTAATTATGTAGGGTAGTTGTCAGGCACTGACGAAAGTATGCGCCTAGTAGTTGGTTAACAGCTAAATCCAGAGATTTAGCCTTTCCAGGAGGAGTGAGTAGGTTGACTGACCGCCGTTATATGACCTATACAGAGTGTTGCTACGGCGTTAAACCCAACAAAAACAAACAAACTTACTTAGTTTAAAGGAAATAAAACAAATCATTGTATAATAATAAACAACTACTCCCATAAACATCAACAATGCCTTGGTCATGTCAATCAGCCAATTTATCGTCCATGAGCTACAGCTAAATCATGTTGGATATGAGTTCATTGAAAAACCCTTCTAAATATCGCGTGATATGTCAGCTGTCGTCTTCCATAGTGTTATCTGTTTTGATTATCTTTTTTATCTAACAGATAATATCTGTTCTGTTCTGTTCTGTTCTGTTCTTCTGATAATATCCCAATCTCTTGGAAGTCAACCAAATACTGTATCACAATAGATCGTGTACGATACTTTATTACGTATACATAGTTATATTCATGTTTAATAAGATTACAAAACTAAAATTAACTTTTTAACTATATGAAATTACGTATGGGAAATTATCATAATGTAAAATAACATACGTCATTAAGTCCTTAAACCTCGAGATAGCAAGAGGAACGATCCAGTTGCAGGACGCGCGCTTATGGATTGAGAGGTCCTGGGTTCGAACCTCACCAGGGGCATTGCTAATTTACTTGAGCAAGAAACTTAGCTACAGTTGTTCCACTCCAATCAGATGTAAATGGGTACTGTGAGGGATCACCAGCTTGAAAGGTATTTCAAGGACAACAAAGGGTTATTGTACAAACATAAAGTCGGCTGAACATGTATATGGAAGTAACCTTTAAACCGCACTTTAACTTTAAAGAATCTTGGTGCAAAATAAAATCATATTCTAATAACGTTTTCTATATCTTAGTGCATGGGTTGGTTCGAATCCGAATCCAATATGATTTACGTACCTTCTTCGAGTTTGGTTGTAAAATAAACGCTATTCAGACCGTGAACGTATTTGCCTTAGATTCAACGTTTTGTTAAGAAATTATTGCATGACTTTGTATCTTTTTGATTTATTTCATAAAAACAAGCGTAAAACATAAAAGCAAAAATAAAACACACTATAAAATTGAGTATTCAATTACACACAAACAAAGTAATGAATTGATTGATATTAAAATACAAGTAATTTTCAAGGAAAAATTTTTAACATTTAAAATGAAATTTGAATATTGCTCAGGAACAGTTATTGTTGATTTATACGCCAACAGTTCCTTTTTTTCAACGACAAACATAATTATAAAAGTAGTTTATCGGTCAGTCAACAGTAGTAAAAACAGTTGAGTATGTCCTTTAAATGAAATGGTTTAAGCATTTGTCCAAGGCGGCAGAAATAATGAATCAGTAAAATATTTTCTACAGTAGTAGAAAAACTACATAAGATGTTTTTTGTATCGTATGAGACAATTATTTGTTTACTTTTCTGAATAGGAGTTCCCATTGGCTGCCTGTACCACTTAGTGTTTGTTTATTTTTATCATTTTGCTTGCCCCCAAAATTGGACATAATTAATTTTATAGTAATGAATTCAAGTCAAAGTCAAGTCAAAATATTTTATTGGCATAAACAATATGTTCATCGCCAAGAAAAACTTCGGCAGTATTTTTTACAAAGAACGTATATACAATATTAAATATGAAAGAAAAGCATGCACAATTAATATATACAATGTAAGACAAAACACTTACTTATTAAAAAGAGAAAAAAGTACAGATGTATATAAACAGGTATTAAACAGGATGTAAGATAGGCAATGTATGTTTGATGACATATAACAAGCTTAATTCATGTATGTATAGATATAACAAACTAACATCTTTCAATAGTAATACACAGAACAAAAAAAAACCAATATGAATTAAGATGGACATTAGTTGTAACGAAGTTGTTGTTTCTTCAATAACAACAAAAATAGTGTGCTATACTTGAGTAGTTCTTAATGTAGTTGCAAAATGTATAAATGATGCTAATTTTATAATTGGTCATAATTAATTTTATGGTAATGAATTCCGAATGACGTATGAAACAAATTGCATGTTTACCGATTTGTTAAAGAAGAAAAAGCATACTATTATAATTACTGTATCTCTATAAAACAATCGCTCTGATGAAGGTTGTATTATGCCAACTGTTTTCTAGGGAGAGGGCATTCTCGTACCCAGAGGTTATGATTCTCGAGATCGATATTCTTGATAACCTCTGGGTACGAGAAAAAGGAGAGGGATACTACGCAGTTGACATTCATAATTCCACAAAATCCAAAAAAAGACGTGTAGCTCAATCCAATAGCATGGACTAGCAGACTAGTATAGTGCAGTCAAAGGCCAATGTTAAATATTGGATGATTCCAAAAGCACAGGTATAAATAGAGATCTAGTGGGGTAATTATGGTGGTCTATTACCCTTAATGGGTTTTCAAATCATGATATATTTACTATGACAAATTGCTTTGAGTAAAATGTGCGACATTGCTTTCGTACTTTGGGTAATACGTCAGCAAAATTTGGGATCTAAAAAGGTCATAATTTTTGCTTTCTTAGGGATACTTTGTGCAACCCCCACCAAGGGGTATATTTCACAAGCTGTAGTTCTCATGGTACCTAGCTGCAATAAGCCGAATGATGGATGATACAATGGCTATTTTAAACCATCAAATGACAGAATATCCAATTTGTATGTTGGCACGAACCTAAGAGCGAGTGTATCATTTCACAATATGGAAAAAAAGTGAGAGAACACTGTCTAACCACATCATTTTTGAGTAACCAAATCTAGTGTTATAATGTACAGTAATGTTTCGCTGAAGACCACCTTAGATGAATTGTAAAATTGCACAATCATTTCATGCATTTTTGACGATTTTTAAGTCCCAAAAGAAAAAAGATTCATTTAGTAAGTACGTTTTGCTATTAAGACCATCGAAATTCATTGAATTGTAGAAGAGTCCAAACTAAAAAAAAATCCCTATACCAAGATTGTTCTGCTCATTTAAAGACCATCGCTTTTTGATGGTCCTAAAATGGAACCTAACCGTATCAACAAATTTGAATTTTCTACCAACTTTTAGTCCTCCAACACTGAGTATTTGAATATTCTAACTACGCCATGACTGTCACCAACCCATAGATATCCTCTTTTATCAATTCCAATAGCATTCGGACCTTCTAAACCGTCTTTCTTTCCAATCAAGTTCAATAAGAAATTTCCATCACGATCTAACACGTGGATACAGTCATTATTCCAGTCAGAAACTAAGATATGACCTTCACTATCGCAGACGATACCATGAGGTAAAAATGGCTGCCCATTAGGAGCGCCACCTGGTGGGCCTTTGTACCAACACTTAACTCGGCCATCTTTGTGCAATATTGTTACTCCCCTTGTGCCATCGCCATAATCAGAAACACACACGTCGCCATTGACATTAACTGCAATTCGAAATGGATATCCGAACAAGTTAGTCTGATCCTCGCCCTTCTCCATTGTGGCAACAATTTCTCCATGTTTTGACAGTTTGGCAACCATTCTCCGAGAACCAAACGTAGCTTGGCGCTGATAACTGTCACGGAAGCATACATATAACCCACTTCTTCGGTCCGAGCACAATCCTCCGGGAAACAGTGATATGTAAGCAAAATCTGAAGTACGGAGTGATTCCGGATTAAGGCGTTTTATACTCTTCTCACGATAACTGGAAACAAGGATAATCTGCTCCCTTCCATCGTTAAATGTCGTTGCATCATTTATCTGTAACATTTATAATTATGTTGTTATTGCAACATTATACCAATGTGCTAATGTATTATACAAATCGCAGAGACCGTTCTGAACAATTTACATGTTTGCGTTTATCCAATGTACGAGTTAATTATATACGTGTACAAGTTAATTACATTTTGCTGTGGTGTTCATCGCTGTGTTTAGTCAATACTTGGGCGAGTTTCCTAAGCAGATCGCTAGCTAGCGTTTTGTGCCCTGGAACTCTTCTTACACCAAGAGAAATACGTGTGTGATATCAAATTAAGGATACAAGGGACAAAGCGCTAGCAAGCGATATGCTTAGAAAACTCGCCAAAAACAATGAAACATGTTTAATTAAATTAATAAATCAAGTTACGTCTGTTAAACAAGTTTAGTAAAAGTGGAGAACTGGTCCTTAGTTACACTTAGGTTAAATGTATATCAGTCTGTTTAATATCATAACTTGTACGTGTATATATTTAAGTTTTATGATTCAGAACCGTGCCGACCGTCTATATAGGATAACGAATTCAGTCATCATATAATAACTGGGTTTTTTGGGGTTTTTTTTACTAGATTTAACGCCGTGTCAACATAATTTTTAGGTCATTTTACGGCGTCCAGCGCACCTAACTTAGCTTTCCTGGACTATTGTCAATAACCAGTTCTCACCTATTCTTCCACAAGGCCGGAAACTTCTCCATATTATCTAACCAATGGATGAAAATCGATATTATTGTCAAATTTTCATGGAAGGGTATAACCTGCCCGGATGGGATTCGAACCCGCACCCCCTCGGGCACGAGATTCCAAATCCCGGCGCGCTACCAACTGCGCTATCGACCCGGGTTATAATAACTGTGACAGTTGAGGAAAAACAAATTATAAAAATACCAACCTGTATGTCAAGTGTAGCCGATTTCTTTCTGAGACCATTTTTATCATATAAATTAAGATTTCTAGAACCCCAGCCACAACAAACCCAAGCTTGGTCCTCTTCTACCGGAGCAATAGCATGTACTGTCTCACTTTTGTCACCGACCTGAAGGAATAAATTATATATAACAAACATTAGTTGGTGTTTCATCGAAACAAAGTGAGTAGGTTTTCTAGATGACATTTTTGTTTAAGTTTTAGTTTTGTTTTAGTGGTTATTATTTGATTTACTATTTCCGCTCGAGAGACATTTAATAGAAATTTACGAAAGCAATAAATTAATGAGCGGCAAAACTTGAGAGTAAAAATATGTACGCATAATTTAATAACAAAACATCTCGAAGTCAACTTTTAATGACTTTGCTGTTTCCGGGTACATTTGTACTAGTTTACCTCCGCTCAAATTAAGTCATGAATATTTTCTTGTATTACTAAACGGCTTTTCTTTCTTCTCTTTTCCTTGAAGTAATAAATTGTGCTACTTTTGAATAGAAGTCACAACGAATAGAGTTGGGGGTCAATGTATCATTTCTTAAATTTCAAAAGTAAAACGATTGAACTATTTTACACTTCACAGTCTACGAAATTAGTGGGTGTCCGGTTGCACGGGACAACAACTTTTTAGTTCGGGCAACCAAAAATTTCTTTTGGGCAACCAAAACTCTACAAACAATAGACTTTGCTTGCTGCTAAAATGACCTGTTCTGACAACAACTTTTATATCCTAATTTCGTGTCTGATTCTATATAACGAACGCACATATTGATTTTTTCACCGGTAGTGAAAAAAGGTATCGGTATCCATTCTCGTACCCAGAGGTTATCAAAATTATTAAGATCTTAATAATTATAGATCGAGAATCTTGATAGCCTCTGAGTACGAGAATGATCAGTATCACGTTCCTTACCTTGAAAGTTTTTACAAGTTTCAATTCCGATTTTCTATTTGGCATCAACGATCTCTGAGGAACGGAAAAAGAAATAGGAGTTGATATTTCAAATGAATACTTTCCTAATAATCGTTCAAACATCTTGTCACTAACTTCCCCTTCAGTAAAATGAATCTCTTTCTTCTCCAATTGATTATTTTCGTCAACATCAGCATAAGTAGAGGCCGAAGTACGAGTTGTATTGAGGCCGAAGTCAATTTTACTCGACCGCGGCGTGGATCGGTACCGCGGAGTGCGGTCTAAAGAACTAGCTCTTGATTGAACTTTATTCCGCGGACTACTTTCACCCGCGTTTAATTTTTCAACTGTGTATCTCACTTTTCTAATTTCTTTATCAAATTTTTGTTTGATTTGACTCAGAATTTCAGCCACATATTTGTCTAACTCTGCATGCAGAGTTTTAGCTCTTTCTCGTATTTTATGAACCGTCTTCTCAACATCAACTGTAAGGGTGTCTTCATACTCTAGTACGTCTTTTAGCGCTCGTTTTGAGCTTGCCTTCTGATTATTAGCCATAGCGTCCGTCTTTTGGTTTGTATTTAATAGTTCATATACATATCAAAATAATATCGACACCGTCCTATAAATCTATAAACCTAACGCTTTTTAAATTTCTACATCTAAATATAGTATATATATTTACACACAAAATGTATGTTAACTATAGAATTCAACTTGAAAATCCATGAATAACCGAGTATGTAAAGTAATATTACTTAAAACTCTCTATAAACTTTGAAACTTCCATGAACATTAAGATTTTAAATGTAGAGTCATAGTTAAAGAAAAAACACAACTTTCAACGTTTCCATTCTAGATATATCTAAAGAATAGTCTTCAGTGAATTTGAAATCATGATCGATTTACGACTCCATTTTCATTCATGTTCAATCTTGCATTTAATTGGGTCTATTTAGTATGTATGGCTTCGATATCATGTTTTCATTGTTTCAAAGTTATTTTTCTAAATTACTGATTTAACCATATTTCATTTTGACATTCAAAGTGCAGATGTTATGGGGAAGGTCAAGGTGGTTTTACCCCCGCCACTATGATATCCGAAAATTTTCTAAAACGTTTACCTGGATTCAATGTAATATTCACTTGCTTGATATTCCAATTGATACAACTTTAATTAATCAAAAACCCTTCCTACCATGGTAAGTTACAACAATGTACTGTAGTCATCAAACCCATCCGTCCGGCTAGCCCAGTTGGTAGCACGAAAGTCTTCTGTTCGAGGGGCCGTGGGTTCGATTCCCGGGCGGGGCATACTTTCGTGGAGCTTGGTCATGAAATTATTTCAACGGCCATTCTCCTTCCTACCAATGATTTTTAATTATGTAGGGCAGTTGTCACTGACGAAAGTATGTACTTAGTAGTTGGTTAACAGCTAAATCCAGAGATTTAGCCTTTCCAGGAGGACTGAGTAGGTTGACTGACCGCCGTTATATGACCTATACAATGTGTTGCTATGGCGTTAAAACCCAACAAAAATAAAAACTAAACTTTCCAATACAAGCCGGATGTAAATAAATCAGAACCCGTCCCTGCATTCCAGCGCTTAAAGACTATGTACGGTAGAAAGATTATAAATAAAAGTTAAATAAAACTAAATCAAGATTGTATGTTCATAACAGTTCTACATTACGAATATCAAAGACAAAGAATTTTGAATAAAAATGTTAATCTAATGATTTAAACATAACTTTATATTGCAGTATACCTATATGCGGAATTCCTCGGACTATTGAGGCCAAAAACGGAAGTAAATTTTTTAATCAAAATTTGACTTTCCCCTGATGAACAGTGCGTGCGTTTTATGTAAAGTTCGGTTCTCTGGAACCGAATCAAATGGGACCTCTGTCAAGATGAAAATATCTTAAGACCGGTTCATGAGGTCAAGGCAAGAGGTCCCGTTTGCAGAGACCACCTCAGTACCTATATATACTAGGACGAAAAAGAAACGCCGGGTACATAAAATATGCAACACATGTCCGGCCGTGTTTCGCAAAACAAGAAGGGTCATCGTTAAAAGGGGGTATTTTTTTCACATAATCAGCATCGGAAATCGATTGAAACTTCAACAGCTGGTTCCATACAGATGACATTTCATACAAAAATAAATATAATAATCCAATAATACAATTTATCCCTTAAAACAATCATTATAGGTTACCCGGCGTTTCTTTTTCGTCCTAGTATAGATACGAGTACGCGTTGATTAAATATACTTTATTTTGCGTCTGTCGCCATGAATGTTGCTTTATCAACAAAATTCAGTAAAAATACATGCCAATAAATCTCAAAACAAAATTTACAAGATCTAAATATGAAAAATGAAAAAATCTAGACAGGTGTAAAAAACAGTGATGTAAAAAACATTTTTCTTTAAATTGTACTAGGTATGGCATGCATACACAGAACACATGGACCTGTGGTAAGCGCATACTTGGGGTCGAGAGGTCCCATGTTCGAACCCCACTTAGGACACTGTTAATTTCCTTGAGCAAAAAACTCACCTACAGTTGTTCCCTTCCACCCATGTGTAAATGGGTACTGTAAGCGATCACCTACCTGAAGGAGATTTCAATGATCAAGGGTTATGGTACAAAAGTTTAAAGTAATCTGAACATGTTTATGGAAGCAGACTTTCAATTAAACAGGAATCAAGTATAACTTGAAATCACATATTTAAACTTGCTTTTTTATAGTTATCAATATAATGTAAATATACAATAAAGTATAGTAGCTGCATAGTTAAATGCATAATAAATAACAACTAGTACTGGCAAACGTTGAACTTGCGCTCAATTAACTTTCGTATCGGTGATTGGATAAACTCGAAAAACAAACAAATCTTACAAAATATTTACTCTGTTTTAATAATAAAGTGCAGGTCAACCACGTAAACATTGCGTATATAAACATAGCCAGTTTCAATACACACCAATATTTAGGAGTGAATTATTTTTTTCAGTTTTATTGTTAAGTTATTTGACTCTTTCTGCTTACTGTCGAACGCCTGTACTTGGAATGAGTAGATTACAGTGACGGTAAGTATTATAATTATACATGGATTGAGTTGTCTCGGGTTGAGTAGTCTTTGGATTGGGTTGTTGTGACACTTCCGTTACGGAACGTTTTGGAACGTTCAGGGGAACTGAACACGCTGCATGTTGTATGTTTAAAGGGAAACAACTCCTACATCTTTATTGACTAACTAATGGATTGAGTTGTCTCAACTTTGAGTTGAGTTATGCACGGGTTGAGTTGTCTTCGGGTTGAGTTGTCCCGAACCCGTAACGTTAGCTATTGTCCGTTTTTCTCAACTGTCAAAGCTTGAATAATTTCACGGTGACTGAATGCATTGTTTTTCTACTGGCGGTCTAATTGAAATTAAATATAGCTTGGCTAAAACATGTACGGCATAAGCAGCTTTACTCGATCATTACACAAGCTTTTTGAAATTATTCATGAATATATCATGACGATAATTTTTAAACGCATTCACCGGGAAATTATTCATGTTTGACAGTTGAGAAAAAACGAACAATAACAGTAGTTACTGAACACGGGGATGGTTCATGTAAATGTTTTATCTGCAGACATGTACTTATAGGGGGATGATCATCAGTGGATGAAATTGGAAAAAATCCATCAAGTGGGTGGTTCGAACGTCAGTCCAAAAACATAATTAAAGTACTTTTTTTCATAAATCCAAATGTAGATATAGGATGTCCATGTAACATTTTAAAATGTCTTAGGGTGAATTACACAAAAAATATTTCCAAAATGTAAATATGATTATTCATCACATCACTATCATTACACGTTTTAACTCTGTTTATATCACAGGAGCTCAATGAAATTTTTCCTTCTTATTGTATTTTCTATATACAAAATGTATGTGATAAGAAGGGAAAATTGCATCGGGCTCCTGTGGTAAAAATGAAAGTAAAATCATGTATATTTAGTTGCCCCACCCACTTGATGGTTTTTTTCCAACTTCATCAACTAATACACCCTTAACCAAAGATAAGATGAAAACCATCGGAAAAGAGAAGAACATAAAGTAAGGTGTCTATTAACATTTTACAAGTAGCCGCCCGGTTATCTCAGTTGGTAGCACGCAAGTCTACTGGTCGAGGGGTCGTGGGTTCGATTCCCGGGCGGGGCATACTTTCGGGGAGCTTGGTCATGAAATTATTTCTACGGCCATTCTCCCTCCTACCAATGATTTTCAATTATGTAGGGCAGTTGTCAGTCACTGACGAAGGTATGCGCTTAGTAGTTGGTTAACAGCTTAATCCAGAGATTTAGCCTTCCCGGAGGAGTGAGTAGGTTGACTGACCGCCGTTATATGACCTATACAGTGTGTTGATACGGCGTTAAATCCAACAAACAAACAAACATTTTACAATTAGGTATTACATGCCAATGGAAAAACTTGATTGGATTTTCTCCCTTTGACCTGTAAAAGAAATATGTAGCATCGAGACTAGAAATAGAGTAATACAATGACATACCGTACACTTCACAAACAATTCCTTCCCATTACTTGTAAGGTTTTAACATGATTCAACAGCTGTTAGAAAAATATATGATGTATCTATAATAATATGCTTTTAATTGTATACCCTTGAAAGGATTGTTCTGGAAATTTGCCTGAAATAAACAAACCTTAGGAGCTTCTGGTGGCCTACGGTCCTTGGATCTCTAACCAGAGCTTGGCCCTGGATCCTTCGGACGCCCTTACGGACCCCCAGTCTGCTTGTTCATTCCCCCCTCCTAACAAGAAATCCTAGATCCGCCTATGGTAATGAGTCTAATAACCCATTAGGTGGCGCTGTTGTAGCACAAGTATGATATGACCTTAATGAATTAAGAAAAACAAATGACACAAATAAAACATAAAATCATAATACATTAGTAAAATTTATTCATCATTATATATACCAAAACTAGAATTCAAATTCTAAGTAAATGGCTTTCTTTCCATTGGTTACAATAAAATTATTTTTTGCTATACTGTTTATGTTTGGCAATTGAAAACCCTCTTTGTGATGGATTAATCGCCGGTAAGTTAACATTCTAATTCAAACTGGACAACTAAACTCTCCATTGTATTTCTGATACGCCGATAGCGTAGGTCCACATTAGATATTAAACTTCAGCTTAACTTTTTCATTTAATTAAATGCCTTTAATGCCTATTTCTATATTACATATTCAATGGCGTACAAACAGATCAATAGTAAAGCTGATAAATATGTAAAAACCAACCATCATAAAATGTATACAATTACACAACACCAAATTAAAATTTAACACACCTGATGTTGTATAGTGTCACCTGAGGATTGACCGCCCTGCCTGAAAGTCCTTTTTTAGGTTATTTACATGTATGTGTGTTAATGTATTTTGTGTTTCCTAAGGGCGAGCCGCCACCGCTCTTTATTTTTGTATTGTTTTGTATAGTTTTTACATGGGGTTTCCCCATGTTTAGTAGTTGACTGTGGCAAATCCACATCAAAATTTGCCGCGGACGATTACATTCGGTTGTGCGCGCGCAAATAAAGGGATAATTACCACTGCAATTAATATAGTCCGCATTACGCGTTAACAAGCAGGCGATAAGAAGCACGTGTACATCTGATCTAGTTTATGTAAGGTTAAGGCATTCTATAAATAGACGGTGAAGATATCACCTCTATACTAAGACGCGCAACCGTCTTAAAATTCGGCGTTTGGTACGCAACAGAATAAAGTGCGGCGGATGAAGACAAAATCGTTGCATTTTTTCGTTTTTTGACAGACTCTTTGTTGAAATGTAAAATAAATGATCACTCATAGCTACAGGATCATAAATCTATCAATACAAAGTACTTTTAAACCTCTGTAGGTATAGGTGCATAGTTCAACCGTGTAACCTAGTTTCGAATTCAAATTACTGTGTAAAGAATGACAGATGTAAACACGTTATGACGAAGGTTTAACAACCGGTATAAAAGTTTAATTTAATGAGGTTAGTTGGTTGGATAGTCAAATTTTATTGAGTAGACACAAAATTCATTCTATTTTTGTTCAGTATACTTGAAGGGGGGAAATTGATAGAATGTAAACATTACCACGTGTTTTCAGGTAAATAAACAGTTTTACCCGTGATGCGCGGCGTCTCCGTACAGAGGTCAGTCAGACCGTTTGTGTACAGAATGAGGTTAAGGTCCCTATGTATGGCTTCCATGAGTTGTATACAGCCATATACTCTATCAAAACCCCATGTCTGACAGCGCTATCGGCGCTTTGATTTATAGTTTAAGTTGACTTGGCCTACATTATTCACAGTTCATGACTCGACTTAATATTTACATATTATTTCAAAGTTAAATTCTGTTTTATTGGGGGCTGCCTTGACTAACAATATGTACCATTCAGCTTTAATGTTCATTGTTGAATCATCTAAAAGCTATAGTAGTAATCAAGACACTAATACATTTTAATAATGAATGAACAGTAATCAGGGGTTGGGTTAACTCACTTTCCTTTCTTTATTTTGAAGTTTTAATAGTGTTACTAACACTTTGTACCTTCGTTCCATTGGTGGTGCTCGTCTTTATTTTCTCACGGAATTGCCGAACATTGCGGGCGTTTACCAGCGAGCATATGAGAAGACTTATACCTTGGAGTCCATTTAGAATAATATTTAGAATAGACAACCATGTTTGCTCCCAGATAGCCCCAACTATTCCAAATATCCAAGTAAACCCAAGGATAATTATCATTTTTAAAAATGCAATGACGTATATATTATTTGAACTTTTTCTAGCAAATTTTGTTTGGTTTGTTTTTCTTTTGATAGACACAACAGTGATGGTGAAACATACCATGTTTAACAACAAGGAGACAACCACGGGTGCCACCACGAATACACCGACACCTGTGCCATTTGATAGCCAACATATACCATCCCTGGCATATTCTGGCCGGAAACTGATTGTGGTCGTATCTAAAGACGCGCACGTGACAACTAAAACCACCGGAACAGTTACAGATATAGCGCAATACGTAACAAATCGTTTGGTTAGATTGTTTCCTGCAGCAATATGGTCAGCCATAAATATTCTAGTCATGTCAATACCGATGATATTGGTCCATGTAAACATTACAAGCAAGATTGTGTGGAGAGCGACTGCGAAGATGTAACACGCCATACCAGACATTGAGGGTACTTGAACAATCAACAAAATATGTATAATAAGTATGGAAAAAGACAATGCTGTCAGATTTAAACCATGTAAGTTCCTCAAATGTTTCTTTATCAGGTGCACGCCAATCACGACCAGAGCGCCACCTATAGACAATGATGACGTCACTAACGATAATGTTCTGTACGTCTTTCGATATTCAAAGATGTCCAGCATTGTGTCTAACGATGAAACAATGTTTGAACAGACGTATACCATATTATTATGTACAACAAACTCTTTGTCTGCTAGTATAATTTCACTACCAATAATTTGAGCTGTTTTATTGGTAAGTGTGACGTCATTCATTGAGTAAACAACCATGCTACAGTCCAAGGCGGGAAAATCGTCTATCAAACATGTGTAAACACTTTGTAGCTTATATAGCAAATTTTCATTTTGATATTTATAGACCAGTCTCCATTTTGTTAGATAAGCCGGTACTGACACATTGGTTAATGTGGAGATGAAGTCAATGCTCCCATTGTGTTTGCTTAGAACAAGGTCAGGCTCTGTGCTTTTGTATAATTTTTGTTCACTCAGACAATAGAGATGTTTCTCCTCTAGGTAGTTCTGTAATGTAATTGAATAAGTATTAGCGAAATTAACACTGTCATTTTTGGTGATTTCATTCACAACTTTAAATAGTCTGTCAACTAGATCAAACGTTTCATTAGCCCATTTATATTCCACCAGAGCGAAATAATCCGATATGTTTGCCTTGACTATATAACCATCAGATATGAGTTCAGAGAGAGTTTCTGCAATAAGTGTTTCCATTGAAGCGTTAAGGCCAACCTTATTACTAATGTTTAGTTGTACATCATGTAGCAGTTCCACAACAACCAAAATAATATTTCTGTCGCCTGCAAGAGATGAGCTATCACCAGGAACATTAAAAGTTTGGCATAACAAATAATTTGGGTCATCAACACATGTTCCATTTGATAAGATTTTACCAGATGGACAATAAACAGTTTTACATATTTTAGATATACAATCAAATATTTGGTTTACTTCACAATATCTGTTATCGCTACACTGTACTTTAGTCACCACAGAGCCAGACTGTCCAATGTTGAACACTACTTGTAAATCTACGGATATGTAGTCTTCAGGAACCAAACCTTCGGGTTTTTTTGGAACTTCGATTTGTGTAACACATTCAAACGAATCTATTACATCCATACCATGTTCACAGATATAACAATGTATATTACCGTACTCAATTGTACTCGTGTTGTTGTCTTTTGATCTAACTTGGAGAGGGTAAATATACAGAGGACATAAGATTAAGCTTATTTGTTGATATTCGTCTTCCGTATCATTTTTGTTACACGCTTCATACTCTCGGTATTTCATGGCATTTTCGTCACATTGACGCGGTCCATGATAATCAGAGACTGGTTTAACTTTACATTCATCTATTTTATCAATTTCCTCAAGTGTCATCTCAGAATGTATTGTCAGTGACGTGACTGATGCATTACAAACTACCATAACATTCCAGGACTCTAGGTTGTCTATACTGACACCATTACATATAGCACATTTAACATTTCTGAATGTAGTTATGTAATAACCTTCCACTACGTAATCCACAGGCATGTCTCTGTAACTAAACGCTTGTTCTCTACCACAGCGTTCCACAACGCCATCTAGAGGGTTCCTGCATTCATCAATCATATAGAAATGTCCAGAATCGTGTTCATCTTCCAAGCAATGGTAAAATTGGTGACCAAATTCATGTCTAGATCTTATATCCTCAATAGATTTATGTATATACGGTAGGCTTGAAGAGTATTGTGTTGCCTTTAAAATGGTATTGTAACAACAGTCGCCGAATATAATACAATCCATGTCTGTTGTACAGCCATTGAATTCACAATCGGGAATATACATATCAAGCGATGTCACATACATTTCCATAAAGTCAGTACCGTTAGTTGAGTCGTTACTGCTTACTGCAGATACGTTGCTATGTCCACCGCCCAGCAATGTTGTTAAAGGTTGTCCATGTATAGATAAGTTGTCGAGGAGGAGAAGGTACGCTGTAACAAACAAAAATGAACTTAAAACAAAATAAATAAGAGACACGATGATCTGTAGAGTGTTTGAAGACTCCACTGGGTTTATTTTTCACATGTTCGGCAGTTTAAAAAAAATGTTTGTGACACGCTGTTAATTCCAAAATTTATAGTCATAGTAATGTGAATAAATGAACTAATGTTAAAATAAACTAATTTCAATTTTTGATTATTAATTGATGTTAATTATGAGCATTATGTCTCTTATTTCAGACCAAACATGGCCAGTTCGTTCCTCCCTCCAAACAAAGGGCAACTGTGAACAAAGGTAATGCCACTTTTCTCTTTTTTTCTAGTCGGCCGTTGTTCACAGGTTGGATCAGCATAATTTTTCTAATTTAAATTTTACAACATCAAAACAAGACATATTATGTTTTTGATAGTTCTAAATTTTTGTCTTTGTTGTAACACAATGACACGCTGCCAGAACAATAGAGAGTTCTGTAGTGGTTATTTGACCAATGAGAGCGTGACTGATCTCCACGTGATCATTGATACGGTCTGGTAGACCGCAGCGTGAGTTAGTTCGGGGAGTTGCTGTCTAGCTCCTGGAGAGAGCGGACGTGAATATGTAAATATGTTATTCAGTTATACTTATATCAATAATAAGTTGTTAAGCTATGATGTGTGTTAGTTGTTATATTGTTGGCCATTCAAAATACCGATTAGTATGTGGACAGTGGACAGGTAGTACCACATTGTGAATTACATACATATTATAAAACTCCCATGTCTATCCTCTATTAGTATACAGATGCATGCTTATGAATATTAATACAGTCAAACATGTCAAAAGGTTCGCGGTAGGTCATACCCTATACATAAGTTGTCGGCCTCCTGGTAGGGTAAGTTAGTACTGGTGATAGAAAAAGTGTCCAGGAAATCTATAGTAGGAAGAGCTGTCCGTCGTGTATATGACCTATATATGTGTTGAATACGACGTTAAAAATGTCAAAAGGTGGCCATAAGAAATTAGAAAAATGGTGTTTTGTTCGCAGGTGAACCTTTTTCGGTGGATGGAGAAGACTGGCCAAGCAAGATCTAAAATGGGAGACAGCGATCATATATAAAATAAAGCACATAATCATAATAATAAAATTATAAAAAGTGTTTATGTTCACCATTCATTAGTTCATTATTTTTGTACAATATCAAATGTTTTAATGGAATATCTTTTTCAAAATTCAAATTATTTATGGATCAACTTTTTATAAACAAACACAAATATCTTGACACTTGATTTTTTACCGCGAAAAGCAGCATAACATGCATGCGTCAGTAAATAGAACACATGGTCTACAGTAACGTGATCCCTAATTCCAACTTATGAAATAAACTGAGATTTGTTTTTAGCCGATTTGACTCATCAGACAAAAATTTGAAACAGATCAAAAAGTGCATAAAATAACACCATATACTACCTTTCCTACCACCAAAGAAATCAAATTGACCATATGAGTCATGTCATATGATTGTCAGCTCAAATCCCCCGCACAAAAATTGAATTCAGCGGGTCAACTCGGTCATTTAAAATAATATTTTGTGCCTAAGATATTGAATTAATAATAAAAACTCACTGACTCATGTAGGCATTGTTACAGAGGGAAATGTAGCAGTTTTGCATGCGCTATTTTAATGTTTCATTTATGTTAACTGCTGCAAAAATTTCACGAAAAAAAACAAGTGTTTATTTACTTTCTGAATGTCACGTGACTATATTTCGTAGTACATATACTTACAAATTATTAACCAGGTGACCAGCGTTTCCTTCATCTTCTTACAAACTTTTAGATTCACTCATATATTGCTTTGTTAATCACATTTATGAAACACGTATTCTATTCCTTCACGGGAGTAGAATATTGCTTTTATCTGAAAAATAAAAAATGTGAGTTTGAATGTCCGAATTTGATCATTAATTCCTTACGATTCTTTAGTCATTCTGTACACAAATGTCTTTTTATAGAATGTTCTTTAGTACGTTAATAAGTAGCAACTACATCAAGTAAATAACAACAAATACATGTATCATGGTTAAAAATGATTAAGTTCATAATTCATAACTATATACACCTGACTTCAAGAAAAAATATTTTATAAATTCCCATTTTCAGTTTATAATGACACCATAAAATAGTTTGTAATAAGCCAGTGCAGTATTTTATTTAGCAAAAATACAATAATATAACAACATAATATAGCACGATTTGCGATTAAAATGAGCGTAAGATTTTTCATAATAAGCATTTGCGAGCAATTAACCGTGACTTTATTTAATACATCTGAAGTACGCCAGACTACGAGAGGCGACTGTAAACTAACGTTTTGGAAGCAGTTTTGTTTGTTTTGTTGGGTTTAACGCCGTAGCAACACATTTTATAGGGCAAATAACGGCGATCAGTCAACCTACTCACTCCTCCTGGAAATGCTAAATCTCTGGATTTAGCTGTTAACCAACTGCTAAGCACATACTTTCGTCAGTGACTTACAACTGCCCTACATAATTAAAAATCATAGGCAGGAGGGAGAATGGCCGTAGAAATAATTTCACGACCAAATTCCACGAAAGTATGCCCCGCCCGGGAATCGAACCCGCGACCCTAGATCAGTAGACTTGCATAGTACCAACTGAGCTAGCCGGGCGGCTGTTGGAAGCAGTAAAACATCTTCTAATAATGATATAATTCAAGTTGACACACAACTGTTAAAGTTGATGATTTTTTGTATAAAAACTAACCCCCTAACTTAAGTAACGGTATAAACAATTTATTGCGTTTTCTTGTGACTATTAATGCATATTACTCGCATTCTTTTGATTGTTTTGTTTAGTTTAACCCCCAAAATATGAGGAATAAATTTCTTAAAATAATTACATGCAATTAAAGAGAACTTTTTAATAATATAAGTAAATATCTCACCGGTTTTAATCCGTACATTTACACTCACTTTTTAAACGCAATGATTTGACGAACTAATCTAGTATAGGTATAAATAGTCCCATCTGATTCACAATGTATTAATTCATTTTATATTGCCACATTGGACCCTAAAAAACAATCATAATTACAATCTGAATCTGAATCTGTGTAAACCACTTAAATATACCATGATTTAGAAATTCCTGATTAATCCATTAACGATATTTCTGAGGAAGTTCTATATAATCCTAGGTCTATTGAAAATCTAATCTGAAATCGTCGTTTATTTCTATTGGCACCATAGATTTTGTAATCGCTTCTAATGGTACTTGGCATTGAGTGAGTGAGTGTATTTTTTATAAAGTTACCCATTGATGAGATATTATTTTGATGTCTAATTCATAAATCTATAGACACAATCAATGCGTTCATCAAGCTAAGAACAAAATAAACCGGTAATTATAAATAAACGTATTGAAACGTTATGTCACAGGTTATATCTAAATGGAACACATTAAATAACTTCTCTATTCATTTGGGAAGAGTTTCATCACGAACGCATTACTGAAGTTTATTCTCTAGGGAATCAAATACTTAATGTTTCAAAAAGCTCTTATCAAATTACACATCAAACAATCAAGTTTGAAATAAATTATTCGCCGCTTATAATAATAATATATAAATCCTAATGGGAAAATTTGGAAACATACGTAATGGAATAGATGAATAAAAATGTAAGCAGATAAAATAACTTGATGGTCACGTTGCCTATACAACGTGACATTTTATGAAACAGCCTGATATTTTACAGGGTTAATAAAGAATTTTAGTGACAAAATTCAAGCACTTTTTAAGGAATTTTCAAGGACAAAAGAGCTAAATTCAAGCACTATAAGTTTTTTACGGGCTGACTTGCCAAGCTGGCGATTTCTTTTGTTGTATCGCATAATCTACTATGAGCCTGCAGGTTAGAGTCAGTGTCTTCCACCCAGTGGTACTTGGAAAACCAAGACGTTTGATAGACAAACTTATTTGCCCGCACGTTGTCTGTAAAATGTCAACCGGATGTCAAAACGAAACTGTGGCACATTAACTCCTATAACTTTTTTTAAACAGAGCATTGAAAATAAGAATATGGTCTGAATATCATTCATGCAGTCTTGGACTGAAAATGAACACTTTTCAAGCATTTTTCAAGGTTGCAAATGAAAATAAGCATTTTCAAGCATTCAAAATCATTTTCAAGCATTTTCAAGTTAGATCTTAGAATTCAAGAACTTTTCAAGTCTGTACGAACCCTGTTTTACTACTTTTTTGTTTGAGTTTAACACGGTAGCAGCACATTGTATTTAGGTCACATCACGGAGGTCAGTCAACCTGATCATCGTTCCTGAAAAGGCTTAATGCCAGAATATAGCTATTTACCAGGTTTACAAAGCCCATACTTTCGTCAGTGACTAACAACTGCCCCACATGATTTAAAAGCAGTGGATATCATGGATATTGCACCATTGACGTTAAACGTCGCACTTCTTTAATTAGATTAGTATCGAACCTTAACTACCAACATGTATTACATAGGACAACAATGACTTTAAAGCAACTACTCTTAGTCCCAAAGCAGTCATCCACAGATCGATAGCAACCACCGTAAGGCCCATATAAGAACCAGTTCTGCAATTCTATTAACCACTTGTATGCCAAATGCAACCATTCTCTTGTCACTGGTAGCCACCATCACACCCCTATCAACCAACATGATCTATACTATATCAATATCTGTGAGACAAAAGAGCAGTCAAAATAATTAAGATGTTTTAGTCTCTGTAGATACGGAAATTAAGTGTCATATCGCATATGGTGTGTTGGAGTTTCCGATGATATTAATGGCGGCAGATACGTAAACACCAGTGAACAAGAATCAATTTTACAAAAACTCTTCAAAATATTTTGGTAAATATTGATCGGCTTGTTCATATATATGCATAATTTCTCATATTTCTGATGGCTTATTACCATTTCTTGTAATTTACATGTATGTATAGTGCATAAAAATTGACCCCGATCTGACCTTTCACATTTGCATCTAATAATTATCTACACATATCCCGGCGGAAATCAGTACCACGCCTATTCTACACTTCGGCAGCGATTGCAAAATTGTAGAAGTATGTTTGTGTGTTAAATTTTAACTCATGGTCCTCACGACCACGGTGTAATCGAGCATTATTTAATACTACATTCGTATTCAATGTAATGAATATTCTTTCATAAAAGTCAGGTCGGGGTCAAACTTTACGCGCAATATGTATTGTTGTCGCCGCTAGCTGACGGCAGAAAAAAGCACATTTTGGGCTTAATTACTTGAATGAATATATTTGTATTTGTAGAATTACACATCAATGTGCACTTGACAATCCCTTATTTGTAACTATGGTGATATTTAGTCTTATCTCTTGTCCACAAACTAGGTCAAGGTTGAAGTCATTAAAAATAACATATTTTATCACGATTTTTAAATGTTAACTGTTCGAAATATTTCTTCAAGATATTGGACTTATAAACAACACACACTATGCATCAAATATTTGTAATTTTCGCTATTCTCATTGGAACAGCTTATGTAAGTTGGTCCTATTATTATCTACCATCTAACTTTGATTTAATTGGATTTTTATGAGTGATACATGTACTTAGTAGAATTAATGTCATAATCATTTTTATGTTATAACTTATACACGTACTTGAATAAACTTTAATTAAACTTTTTAAATGAACTTTGTGAAGAAAATTCAAATATATTGCTATAATATTTTCACCATACATGTACTGTATCGTCTCGTATGTGTATTGTTTTGTATTATTTCACATCCTTGTATAATGTATTGTGGTCGCCGAAATCTACTTAAACAGATATCTCATAGATCATTACATTAGCGAGTAGGCGAGCGGAGAGTTTCGGGTCGGGTTTTTAATCAGATTGGTTGTCGTCGCCAACAGACGGCAGAAAAGCACACTTGTGCTTAATTGCTTGAATAAATATATTTGTATTTGTATATGTTTTAGTCGGTGATGGACAATAAGTCACATATAGCTAATTAATCAATGCACCACATTTATATAAGATTCAGCTTCTTATAAATATTCCAAAGCCTCCAAAACATAATTCAGTATAATTATTTCTATAACATAGACTTTTCAGCTAGCTACTTAGGTAATCTCAACTACAAATAGTACCATAACAAAAATAAGCAAAATTAACAAAATAAATGGTAATCAAATTTTCATATAACCTATGTAGTAGGCTTACAAACGTTTGTGGGCACTGTGTGTAATCAATCTGATTAAAACCCGATCTAAAATTTTCCGCTCGCCTATACTCTCTAATTTAGATCTGACTTTTTTTAAACAAGGGTCACGTTGACGTTCAGGTGACATTTTCTCATCATGATATTAATGACGAAATTGTTATGATACGTAACTAGTTTACATCGTCTACGTCACGCAATTTGAAATGAGCTGTCCAATCGCAGACTGTGAATAATACCGCTGATAAATTAGCTTGCAAACCTTTGTCTAAAAATAGAAATTACGAAATCAAAATGTTATTATTAGTGTTTCGTCTAGATGAAAGCTACGCATTGATTAGTCGACATAAAGGTCATCTCGACGTGACCCTCCATTGAGATAGTAGAGATCCTGTACGACAATGCTCTACAGGATATTTGTTTACGGAGATTGTGTGCATAATATATGAAATAGTATTAACAGTAAATAAATATATTCCAGGCCATACCTGCACCTGGTCACGGGGCATTAGCTGGATACTGTGATAACAATAGTCATTGTGATGTTGATGAATGTTGTGTTAGTTTTAATCAACCAAGAGGAAAGAGAGTTGTTGTTGATCATTTAGATCCTAATCTTATGCAGTTTGTACATGGTAGCTGTCAGAAACTAGGAACTGATGGATCAAGTATGTGTCCGTATATGTACAGTTACACAGGGATTTTTTATAACATGGATTTGTAACGATAAGTAAATGTAATAGATTTTCATCAAATTTCACTGTCGTCGCTATTATTTCGACCAATACGGAAAACAAGTATAACAAGTTGAAATAAAGATATTCACATGAAATTTTGTACCAGTACCATTTAAATTGACATAAATGTTAGATAAAATGTGTTTCTAGGTGATTTTGAGGTAAATTACGCTCACAGACTGTTTCACAAAATAATGCATTATCCCGCCGATCTGCCATTTTTAGCCCCATTCTACATACCTAAGGTCATATTTTCTGTCTTAATTGCAACAATGTTTGTCAAAACCGTCAGAAACACTCACACGTTGCATGGAAGACATGTACAAAAACATAAATTAAGTTTTTAAACTCTGAAATTGTTTGTACAGCCTGCTTCAGCCAGTTATAGACTATGACGACCGAGATAATTCAAAAAAGCACTTCGTTACAAATCCCAGTTATTTAGAATCCCTGAGTTACATTATACAGAACAGTGCTGATTATTTCAAGGCTTGAGTAGTACTTATCACCCAAATAAATACAATATACGAGAATGCTCGCTCACGTGAAATCTTTTGTTTTACTAGGTGGTTCCGAAATATATTAACCCATGTTAAACAAAGGAAGCGGTGTGTAAATACATTGTGACGTTGCGTCCAATACTGACGTACAAGTATGTTTGACTGATGTTACTTGAATACATGTATTCGCAATATTACGTTTCAGTGCGACGTGGTTGAATTCACAAAGCGTTCATGCCAATGAAAAGGAACATTGATTGGCTAAAGATTGACCACATATGAATATGTTTAACTAATTCTCAATCAAAAATTTAATCAAACTATACATGTCAAGTTTATTTTTGTAATTAATGATTTAGTACGTTTGGCTCAGTGATTATGAGTGTAGAAAATACTCACTTGTTTTTATATGGATAATAAAAGAATATTTATGAATAAATTCATCCATCCTTAATTTTGACAGTTACTATTTTATACTATTATTTTGTTAAATCGATGCGCCAAGTTAAAAAATTCACTTGTATACATGAATATGTGTGTACCGATACATCTTTTTTCAGAATGTTTTGTTCATAACATGCTCACTGGAACAACAGGATTACAGTATGACTGTCCTTGTGCAACTGGCTATACCTGCGAGGGTTCTGGAATGGTTGAAATTCCCAAAGGGGAAACAGGTACAAGGAATAATGGGATCTTTTCTCATTCTCGTCAATGATATTTGCATTCGGAACTCCTCGGCCATTCTCTACGAATTATTCATTCATGAAAGGTCGAGGTGTTCCGAATGTCATATTTGATACTATTTGATTCATTCCTGATTTATTGTGATAAAGCGCCAAAAATTGCCCCCCCCCCCCCTTGTTTAAATAAAAAAATCCATTTTGGTTGAATCTTATACAATGTATTTTCACTATTGTGAAAATTCGATCATGTATTGTACATCAAAATTGATGACCATGCTCTATGTATTCGTATTGCCAATAGAAAAATATCTACTGACCCAGTGCTCTAGGATATCTAGCGAACAAAATTATATCTTACTGGATCCAGATCCGGTAGAAATGGATCCTACGTATACAGATCCCTTTAGTGTAAAAACACGGTGCTACGAGTATTTTGGGTCAGACCATTACAAACTATTACACAAATGACTCACAGATCAGTTAGATTAATTGTTTAGTTTGAATTCAAGTAATATACAGTAAATATAATAAAGGGGTATATGGAATAAACGAATACCAAAGTAATAATATATAATAATTTAAAGGAAATAACGTAACTATTTCTTCGAATTTTCTCTCAATTTTAGAATATTTAGTCAATAATATAGTCCAATTTTGACCAATAAACGCATCTATAGGCGTAACCCTTTACTTGATGCCACTTGGCAAAAATGGACATTTTTTACTTAAATGCGATATGGCTATTTCAAGATGCTCTTGACATGAAAATGGTCATTATCAGTGAGAGCAGAACAGAAAATATTCTGATATCGATCAGTCAAATCCAGAGATTGAGCCTTTCCCGGAACGGTGAGTAAATGGACCGACCACCGTGATATGACCTATACAATGTGTTGCTCCGTACCGCGTAAAACCGAACCGAAAAATCAATATCTTATGAGTTAAAATTTAGTGGTAAAATGGATAAATTTCCATTTAAGTTGGTTTTAACACATATTATTGTGTTTATCAAAATAACGAAGTATGAAACTAATTAATTTTTCAAATATTTGTATAAATAGGTACATGTAGTTTGACAAACAAAGTTGGTAGACGTGCCCCTACCCCATGTGCTTCTGGGTCTGATTGTGCTGATACAGAATGCTGTGTCAGCAATTTTCAACCAATTGGAAAACGAGGAAAATTAACAAAGCGTCAAAGTCATGGTCATTGTGAACCAATGAAGGTTGCTGGTGACAGTACGTGACTTATTTATTCCAATTTGGATTTTTTCTTGTCCTTGCATTTTCACAATTATATTACAGAATTTGATCAGCGATCGCCGGTATTCATTGGAAAATGGGGTTAATGTGTTTAGAAAAACAGACCTACCTTTGATCAATTTATTCACTTGTTCACTTTGCAACACTGTATACAAAATGGTTTTTGAAGACTTATTTCTACAATTATTTCTACATAAACATGGTCCCTGGAGTAACGATGTTTTACTATAGATCTTACGCTAGTCTTTGAGCAAACGTGGCTGAGTGGTTACGACGTTAAACCGGTAATGATTGGATGGCCAGCTCCGCGATGGCATGAATCACGTCAAAATCTCGTTTTTCCTTCGAACTCAGCACTAGTAGACCAGGAAGCGGACTCGAAAGAGAAAGAGAGAGAGGGAGAGAGAGAGCGAGAGGGGGGGAGAGAGGGGGAGGGGGAGAGAGAGGAGAGAGAGGGGGAGAGAGGGGGAGAGAGAGGGGGGATGAGGGGAGAGAGAGAGGGGGGAGGGATTATTACTTTTAATCGAAATAATTGTGAAAATAGAATAGTATTTCAAAATGCCACTTTTGGGGCTCCGTAAGTTGACTATGTTAATTTTATGTTTAATCCTTGTAGTACATGTAACACATGTCCTATATTTCCGTTGTAATGATTTTATAGGTTGTTTAGTTAATCATGGTTCTGGACCAAGACCTGATGGTGTGGTATTATCGTGTCCGTGTGTGTCAGGACTATCATGTCATGGTTTGGGATTTTATGAGGTACCACTTGGTGAAAGAGGAACGTAAGTCTCCTAATCATTGTATTTTCTAGTCATTTTTGACATTGGTTGCTTACTACTCAGGTCTTAGAAACCAAAACTTTTTAAACGTATTTCAAAAATGTCGCGGACAATTACATTCGGTCATGCGCAGTCAAATTAAACGCAACGGTATGAAGTTAAGTTACTATAGTAATCCCTATGCTTGAAAAAAAGTCCCATTGTTAACAATATCGAACGGTATATTAAGCATCCATGACTGACTAGTGTTTCTTTATACTCGCCCTTTTGCAAAAATGCTTTGGGCGAGTGTCATTTAAGCATCCATGCTTTTCTCTATTGGACTTTATACCTACGGCCCCTGAAACTAGGTCATCATTGACCGAAATCAGACAGTCGAAAAACAACTTAAACTGTGATAGTTTTCTTTTCATAATTAATTTATATTATACTTTTTATTAGATATTTTTTACAATTTAGTTTAAATTTTTAACAAAATAGCTTATTATTAATAGTTAAGTTAGTTAAATTTTTTACATATTGGGTCAAAAACAGTCGGACAAAGCCTCATGGCAAACGTCCGACTGAAAATAAATACTCACTTGACTTGACTCTATTGCACCCATGTCCGGGCAGCGCTATCAGCGCTTTGATGTTTGTTAGAGGCTATCTGATATAGTAAACTTTACATTATGCCAGGGGGACTTTTACATGTACAAAGCAAATTCATATGACAACTAGCAGCCGTTCACACACACACACATATATAAGAGCATCAATTCTTTTGAGTTTATTTATTTATTTATTGGAGTTAACGCCGTGTCAACACAATTTTAGGTCATTTTACGGCTTCCAGCGCACCTAACCTAGCTTTCCTGGATCATTGTCTATAACCAGTATTCACCGACCCTTCCACAAGGCCGGAAACTTCTCCATATTATCTAATCAATGGAGGAAAATCGACATTATTGTCAAATTTTCATGGAAGGTAAATACTTTTGAGGGTAATGTAATACGATTTAGACATAACCGAATTTAGAAAATGTTCATTTTCGTTCTTAGAGGACAAATCTGTCCTTAAACAAATTAATTCCAACCAATCTGGAAATGCTTCATTTATACAGTCCTGACCAGTATAACATAAAAAGTTACATAATATGCATACATGTATTATATTTCTTTTCCAGGTGTGGTGTTTAGAATCAAACTGAAGTGTACCCAATTTAATGTATAAATATTGCTAATAAATCATAAATTATAGGTCATAACGTTCTCTCAATTTCAGTCTATACCAACAAATTAGGCTATAGTAAATGGGTGTCTTTTTAAGTTCTAAAACAGTGACAATTGAACAAGTCTGGCCTACTATGTTACTTCGATATTTAATGCATCGATGTAAACAACTGTAACAAACATACAGTGCTGAAAATAATTCCTATAAAAAACACATATACAAGACATACATTATGACGAAAGCAAAGAGCAATATATAAACTAAAAGAGAATCTGTTTGTTATACAAAACTGAAGAATTAATTTCGAACTTTTTTGTAATAAGGGACTTTAGCCAGTTATTTCCCCTTGTATACTCATAAAATAGGTAGGTCTAATTAGTTGGATTACTCGGATTTTACCCTTATTTTTCAATGCTAATTTGTCAAAATTAATCTTAAATATCTTTTTTGTATATCATTTGTTTGAAATTTAAGTATTTTTAAGGTAAAGAACTATAAAAATTTCATCGCTTGAAGTCTTCTGTAAATATCTTCATTAACATACATTACAGGGAATGTGTGTAATCAGGGATTTTACGTAATCATACAATTCATGATAATTTTGTGGTCAGGGAATATGTGTAAAAGGTAAAAAAAATAGCAGGGAATACGTGAAACCCCTAGAAAATTTCAGGGTTTACATGTATTCCCTGACATAATAAGATACTTTAGTCAGTTATTTCCCTTTGTATACTCTTTAAATAGGTAGAATCAAATATAGTTGTATTTGTATTTGGTAGGTCCTATTAGTAGGATTACTCGGATTTTACCCTTAATTTTTTATGTCAATTTGCCAAAGTTAATCTTAAATAACTTTTTTGTAAATCATTTAATTTGTATGAAATTCAAGATAAGTATTTTTAGTATAAAGAACTATGTAAATTTTATCACTTTTGTAAATATCTTTTTTAACAAGAAAGATATTAGATGAAATATTTTGTTATCCTTACATAGGACTCTAATGATAAAATCCGAGGATTCCAACTGTAAGGACCTACTTACCAATTGGATTACTTCAGATTTTATCAGCGAAAGATAACTGACTAAAGTCCCTAATTTTTCGTAGCTGGGGATTACATGAAATCCTTAAATTTCAGGGATTACGTGAAATCCCTGGTTACAGGCCCGGATTTACCGGGGGGCACAGGGGGCACGTGCCCCCCCCACCTGGCCCCACAGATATTGACTCTCATACAAAGAAAAGGGCACAAAATCGGCACCATCAAAGCAATGTCAACTCGACTTTTAGATTAATTTTAATATGCAATCATCCATCCGAGCTATTGAAAAAGATAATGATCTAAATTGATACATTCAAGCATCTCAGGGTACCCAGATCGGGCCTTATCAAGCGTTCAAATCATTGATCGTGCAAGTGTATGGTCCCTCGATCTATAATATTGTAAGATAGTTTTCAAAATGTGTAAAAAATGTATCTAAAAGGAATAATAGTTATGTCCCTTAGGTGATGTAGTTAAACTCGCTTCCCAAGATTGTTTAAATTGCTTGGGTAATTTTAGAATCCCTGGATCCGTATATGCTGCATTTCTTCATGTAATCAACAATGTATCTTCCAAGTATCAAGTGTAGGTATGAGGAAGTGGATTATGAGCAGGGAATTAGATACATTATCTATGTCTCTGATTATGAGTACCTCTAGCTAGTGCTTCAGTTGTGGAGCGGGTCCACACTAAGACTTGGCTAACAGCTGGGCGGACGGTAAGACGAACAAGGAAAGTAAAAACAATGTCTCCACATATCGCATTAATCATCAACAAATGTCATTTCTCAAATCGCAATTGGCATGGCAGAGAGGTGTTCTACAACAGAGGCCTCTCCACCACTGCAGTGAACTCTTCATTTCGGAGGTACAATTCCAAAATGGCTGACGAAAACACGCCGGGTGGAGAAGGTGACAACCAACAAATGCCAACAATAGCAACCGGGTCTGATAACCCATCAGAAAGTGATATAAAGAAAGCTGAAGAATTCAAGGAAACGGCAAATGACTTCTTTAAAAGTATAGATTTTCGAAATACAATTTTCTGGATCGCAATTTACCAATCGTTAATTTTGTCATTAGTTTTCGCGACACTAAACAAACTGGGGCATGTTTTTAGCCGACATTTTATAGTATATAACTATCTATGGCAACTTGTTTATCAGATTGTTGGAATTGTTGTGTTGCAAAAAAGTTTACTACTGCCTGTCAAGAAGTTAGATGTTTTGTCAATTCTTATACTTGATGTTTGGGGCCTGTTGCTTACGCATATCAATATCCCCGACTGGGACGAGGCATCGGTTTTCGACAATGTAGGAAAATTTCGGTAAATATGAATAAATGAAACAAAATATCAAATCGATTTACATGCTTATCCATTGATCAAGTTACAATCAGTCCAACAAACAACATAAACATTAATTCCTTCCTTTTATGGCGTCATTTATTACATTAGTCTTATGGAACTTAGCCATGATTTTTGAGTTGTGCAGTATACCACATGTAACATTTATCACATGATCTATGAAGTAAACAGTAGCGAGTGTCTGAGGACAACTAAAAATTTATCAGACATCTGAATTTGCAAGGAGAATGAAAACAAAGAAGCCTTATTTTGGTATTAGTGAAAATACTTAAAAACCAATGTATTGAAACGTAAATTATAATTAAATTACTTTTCTCACTTCTATTTCGAATATTTTAATACATTATGACAATTATTCTCCTTAGCCATCAAAATAACATGTGACCGGGTCCACGCATGCGTGAATTACGTAAATAAACCGGAAATTCATAGTTCGGCGAAATCAGATCCTCGTCGAAAACAGATGCCGTAAGGATATGTATTTCTTTGTGTCCTGGTACTCTTCTTATACCAAAAGGAATAAGTAGGGTCTAAGTGGTTTATAGCAATATGCTTAGGCAACAGGCCCTTGGTAGCAATATATATTTCATATTGGATACTCCCAACTTGTGACCAAGCCTCACATTAAACTATAGATATAATCACAGTGTTTATTCTAGGCCGCGGGATCGCGGGAATCCCCCACTTTTTTAGAAAATCCCCCACATATTTTGACAATGTGCGGGACAAATCCCCCACTTCAAATCACGTTGCAATAATTCAATGATTAGTCTTACCTTTTGTACCCATAAAACTTCGTATTTTCACGACGGAAAAATCGGGATTTTTTGCGTCCCGCTTTTGATATAAAGTGCAAAAACCAGTCAAATAATGTTTAAACTCACTGTAAATTTTGCCGTGTGTCCTGTGTTAGAGACGCAAGCTTTTTACCGTGGACGCTGGAACATCCAGTTTGCCTTTTTAATGTGTAAACTCTTTATCAAAAAGTTTAAGAAATGCTTATTCTTTAAAACTAATTTATTTTATCAAAAATCAGCCTAATTATAATACCGAGTTTGAATTAAGCATTTACCTAATTTTACTTGCCAGGCAACACATGACTGGATGTGTGAAAAAACAATCGGCAAACAAAAAAGCCAATAATTTTATTACACAAACATGACAAATGTCAATTGTTAAATCCTTTTGAAAGGATACGTGTTGGCAATTAATTATGAAGGTCAGGTGATAAAATTTAATTAGCACCTCGTAGTGACAGTTTGGGTAAACTTATTTGTGATTTTTGACTCTGTAAATATTTAGAAATATCCATTGAATATCGTAATATTTATGGTCATATAATTCAATTTTAATCTGAGTATGATCAAAGAAAACAACCATCGTTAAAAAATCAATTTTAAGTGTGTTGGTTCTAAGCCCTTTTGAACTGATAGACGAGGCATATCAACTTCTTTGATGATTGCCGCCGACCTAAATTCGATAACGACGGACGCTGTCTTTGTAATGGATTTTAGAGCTACGTGAAAACAACCGTCGTTAAAAAATCAATTTAAGTGTGTTGGTTCTAAGTCCTTTTGAACTGATAGTCGAGGCATATCAACTTCTTTGATGATTGCCGCCGACCTAAATTCGATAACGAAGGACGATGTCTTTGTAATGGGTTTTTGAGTTATATGGTTGGTTATAAGTTGGTTATAATAACTATTGATATTTTATCGTACGATTACGGGCCGTTGCACACGAACTTTCGATTTTATCGGTAAATTTGACAATAGGTTTTTTCTTTCTGATTTTTCCTAAAAATATTTGTGTTGATAAGTGACATGATAGGTGAATTAACGTTTACATTTTTTTAATATTGTATGTAATGACCTAATTGTTGATTTAAAATGTAGATACATATATAGGGCTATTTATTAACAAACTTTGACGATTAAAAACATATTTTTGGGGTTTTTTTTGTTCGTTTATTTTTCATAACTACAAATCAAACTTATTTCAAAAGCACTGAATGGAAAGTAATTTTAGTCAGTCATTTATCGCATTGCCTTACATCCCCCATATTTTTTCAAAATCCCCCACATTTTTTCATGAGGTGGGGGCAGATCCCCCACATTTTTCAAATCCTAGAATAAACACTGAATCATCTATCTTTAAGTATGCAGTAGAAATTAGAATAGGATTGTGAAAGTTATGTTTTCCTTGTTAAACCTAGATTTGGTTAGGCTGCAGTTAGAGAAGTTTTATAGGATGGATATTTTTCAACTTTTAAACATTTACAACAGAGGCTAGAGTAAATGTTTTTACACTGGGCTTTTTTTCAATGTTTGGGGAAGGGGCCAGGGGCCTTTTCTTATATAGAACATTTGGGGAAATTTTATCGCAATTTCATACATAGGGGAACAAAAAATCCAAGTTAAACTCCAAATTTGGGGAAAAGTGCATGATTTTAAAGAAATTTCTTGAGGGGAAGGCGCCTGTAAACGGCCCCTGTTATATAAGGAAAAAAAGGCCTGTTACAGATAGAGTCCAATTCTTATTTAGACCAGGGCTTGACATAAAAGTTTGTCCTATTGTCCATGTATTGTGCTCTTATAAAAGGACCCCCTTATAAAAAAAACACTTTAACTTAAAAAGCAAATAGTTTGATTTCAGAGATGTTCATTACATCTCTACTTCATGTTAAAATTTGATAACTTTACAATTGTTAGACAGATTGAAAGATTTCATGTCTTCTGTAATTGACCATATCTTCATTTAATGACTTTAATTCACTAATGATGTTTTTTCAGAGGAAGACTACAACCAAGCTATCACATTTTATTCTGAAGCAATCAATCTTAATTCAACTATAGCTGCTTACTACGGTAACAGAAGCTTTGCCTACCTCAGAACTGAATGCTTTGGATATGCACTTCAAGATGCCAACAAAGCTTTACAACTGGATCCAAAATACATCAAGGTACTTCCATAATTTACAGTTTTCCATGTTGACTTTTATTGTATAAAACAATTGGTCAATTAGGAGCGGGCTTGGCCACATAGTTAGGATATTAGACTGCTTATAAATCATTAGATAGCCAGCTCCTAGTTGGTTCTAATCCTATCCAAAATATATGCCATAGTTTCCTTGAGCAAGAAACTTCCTAATTTTCTACACTTGGCATCTTAACCTACTAATCTTGGACTTTGACAAATTGATAGGTAAGTTAAATGACTGCCATGATTTGACCTATACAATGTGTTACTATGAGATTAAAACACAGCAAAAACAACACTAACTATTGAATATACATGAAAAGAAAGCTCTAAGTTCAATTTCTCCTGTCTATAACTTGATGCAATAGCATGTGCAACTATATATGTGAACTAAGTTCTTAATGCCAGTGGATATCACAATATAATTTGGTTTTTGGTCAGGGCTTTTTCAGCCTATCTCACGGGGCCGAATATGGGCCTCGTTCCCAATGCCAAATAATGACCATTTTTCCCAATTTAAAGAAAAAAATTCCCAATCTTGTTTAATAATTCCCTTTGAATTGGATGTCATTTGCCTTTACAAAGAGACCACGAGATTTCATGTAAAATAAAATACATGAGAATTTGCATTGAATGCCTCATTGAATTGTCAGAACAAACTCTTTAAGAGCACTGCAACACTTTCAGAGACACCAAAGCAAGGCATATAAAGATCTTAATGCAGAAAAATTAATGATGAAATTTCCATATTAGGATGATTTGTTGATAATTTTTTTCCCAAATTGGACTATTTACATTGTTAAAAATTCCCAATTTGGGCATGGGCCTTTTTCCAAAAAACCCCTGAAAAAGCCCTGTTGGTGCTTTTGATTGGAGAAATGTGTGTAAGTCAGGTATGTTCAATTTAATTATGGTTGTATTATTAAACTAACATTTGTATTGAATTAAATTTCAGGCTTATTATAGAAGAGCATCAGCCAATATGGCCCTTGGAAAATTTAAGCTTGCTCTCAAAGACTTTGAAGCAGTAGGTATATTTTTTTATCATGTGAATCTATTGAACTGTGTTGGTGCATTTGAAATTAGTAACCTGTGGCTTAAGTAAATATAATAATAACAAAAGTGTTATTTGGAAGCAAAAAATTATTAACTTAATATTTGAGATGAGTTAATCATACCATGCTTCAACAATTTTGTTGTCATTAGATTTGTTTCAGCCTCCAATCTAGTGGTTGTATGTTCAATTCCCTGACACTGCCTGGCAGGCAGAGTATACTTCCATTGAGCTTGGTCATGAAATAATGTCTACAGTCATTCACCATCCTACCACTTACTCCAAATCATGTGCGGCAGATGTCACTGATTGAAATATGCTCCTAGTAACTTTTTTATTGCTAAAACCAAAAGTTTAGCATTTCCACGAACAGTGAGTAGGTTGACTGTTCATGGTGAAATGACTTATACAATTTGTTGCTACTGGGTTAACACTTAAAACTTAACAAAAAGAAAAAAAGCATCATGTTTTAGTATTCTTTGTTTATTTTGGTTTAATGCTGTGACAACTCATTTTTTACAGCCTCCAGTACATCTAACCTAGCTTTCCTTGATCCTTGTCTATAACCAGTACTCACTTACCCTTCCACAAGGCTGGAAACTTCTCCATATACCTTATTAATGGAGGAAAATTGACATTATTGAAGGGTATAAACTTGACGGATGGGATTCCAACCCTTACCCCCTTTGGTACACTAGATTTGAAATCCATATGCGCTATCGACTGTGCATTCTCATTCTCAGAGTCTAGTTGGATTATCAATACTAGCATCCTACTAGACTCTGGGAACGAAATGTCGACTGCGCTACTTTCTTGGGTTATTTATTCTTTATTCATTAACTTATCTATTGTCGAAATATACATTACAGGTTGTTAAAGTACGTCCAAATGACAAAGACGCTAAAGCTAAATATACAGAATGTAATAAAATAGTGAAGATGAATGCGTTTGCTAAAGCTATTGCAGTAGATGATAATAAATCTGTAGCTGATGGTTTAGATGTTGAAAACATGAGTAAGTATTTAAATCTAGGAGTAGAAGATACCTTATGGTATTGTTATGAAGTCTCACATTTGCATTCCATTTTGGGTAATTGCTAATTATCCTCCAGCAAGGAATGAACTTATCAGTTGTTTCATTTGTTATCAATGGTGGTGGTATAATTTCTTTGCTTCACTGGTTGCTTTGGCTGTATATTAAACTTGGTATAAGCATTCCCATGTAGCCTAATAGGTAGATACTACTAGTCCAATAAAACAAGGGATAGTAGCTGTTCAATTGGAAAGGTTTGTTATATCAGTATTAACTGTTTGTTACATGTATATCTTGACTCAACCAGGGTCTGTAGCACAGTTAATAGCTTGTCAGGATTTCTTATCTAGTGTCCCAAGGGGGGGTGCTTGTTCGAATCCCACCTTGGGAGGTTATACTGTTCCATGAAAATTTGACAATACTGTCCATTTTCCTCCATTAATAAGGTATATGTAGTAGTATCCACTATCCAGCTTTGTGGAAGGGTAGGTGAGTACTTGTTATAGATAAGGGGTCCAAAAAAAAACCAAAATTGTGTTGACATGGCCTTTAACTCGGTATAAATCAAAGCACTGGAGTGCTGAAGGAATGATGACCTGAACTAATTTTTTAGATAAAGATAATTGTATTAAATTAACAAAATTGTACAGCAATATTATCTGTAAATAATTTATTATGTGTCAATTAACAGAATTTAACAAGAGCAGTCCAAGTACAGCGCGCTAGACTTTTCGAGTGTTTGCTCATGGCAAGGTTTATCTTACCTTTTCAAAGGAAATAATTCAGTCAAACAATGATGACCAAATCAATTTAGCTCATGAATCACGTGTGTCGTCAAAATTGGTTGAAAACTTGATGTAAAAATTGAAAATTCCAAAACTCTGATGCTATTTATATTGTTCCTATATAAAATCTATGCATTGTTGAGTCGAAAGGTTATCTAAACATGACCACCTTTGCTATGTTTGGAGATCCTTTGACAGCAAGCTAGACTTTAGGATATCTGTAAATGAAAATTTATCTTTGATCAATCAGTTCAATCTATTGTTGTAAGAGTAATGCTCCTTTAATAATTTTGTGGTTATATTTTCATTATTTTTGTGATATTTTGAAACAATGGGCCTGTTCTGCAAGGCGATTGCTATCTAATATCTAGCACTTTTTGAAAGCGATTCTTTGAAGCATAAGAGTTCTATGGATCAGTTTGCTTTAAGCTAGCAAATCCAAGATGGCATCTTCAAAAGTTCAAATTTGTAACAAATGAAAAATATTCAAATCATTTATCTTTACAATAAGAAATCAATTCTATGCTTTAAAAAACAACTATCCAGTATTCTTGAAAAAGAAACCCATGGGGGGCAGCCATTGTGAGAAGTAGAATCATTCCAAATGATACTACGAGCAAGAAATCAAACTTGCTATGTATCGCTTGCTAGCAATTCAATTTGCTTGTTCGTAGCAGACCATTCCGTTGGATACCTGAGTCTGTACCATCACATGTGATACTTAACTTTTTGAAGGAAATAAATGTATATAATAAAATATAGGGCTTAAGATCATTAATATCGATTAAATTAATAGTATCATTAATTGCTTTCGGTGCAATATGACCTTTCTGTATTGGTGCGCTGTAAAACCAAAACAAACAAACCATTCCATAGGAAATTGCTAGGTAGTGAAACAAAGCACTCGCCTTGTTGAACAAGACAAATATTTTTAAACGTTATACAATGAAAAAATTCATTATTTTATTTTAGCTATAGAAGATGACTATACTGGCCCTAGACTAGAAAATGGAAAAGTTACTGTAGAGTTTGTTCAAAACCTTCAAGATACATTCAGAGATCAGAAAAAATTACATCGAAAATATGCATACCAGGTTCTTTATTTATTTCTTTATATTATTTTATTGAAAATCATTTGTTTTTAACTTTTTATTTTTGTTTGATTACTTCAAAAAGGGTAACATTGTCAGATGTCACAATGAAAAAGTTGTCATTCCATTGTGAGTTGGGCTTTGCTCTCATGTTAATAGACTTTATATGAAATCTAATTTTTTTTCTGTAGTACAATAAGCTTTCTCTGTTACAGTGAAAGTATGTGTATAAAGAAGTATAGGATTTAATCTGTGTCTGGTGCTAAATCAATAATTTGTAAATAGCTTCATTTGCACAGCCTGTACACAGACAATCTGATTAAAACCTGATCTAAATTTTTCTGCTCACCTACTCGCTAATTTAGATCTGGCCTTTTTCAAAAGAGGTAACTGTACATTCAGGTGACCTTTTCACATCATAATATTAATGACGAAATTGTTATGATATGTAACTTGTTTACATCGTCTACGTCAAGCAATTTGAAATGAGCCGCCCAATCACAGTCTGTGAATAATGCCGCTGTTAAATTAGCTTGCAAGCCTTGGCCTAGAAATAGAAATTATGAAATCAAAATGTTTTTAATAATAATTTGTCTAGAGGAAAGCTACGCATTGATTAGTCGACATAAAGGTCATCTCGACGTGACCCTCCATTTAGATAGTAGAGATCCTGTACGACAATGCTCTACAGGATATCAGTTTACGGAGATTGATACACAGATGGAAAAAAACAATAAATTGGTGTTCCAAATTAGGTCTATTGAGTTAGCGTGAAATGATTGATATTATTCTATATATCAACACTTGTATGTATATATTTTTCAGATATTACTGGATGTATTAGAATTATTAAAAACACAGCCTTCTTTAGTTGATATAAATATACCAGAGGTAAAGCATTTATTGATCTGATGCATTTTTATTATTATTACATTTTTTATCATTATATCTGCTAAATTGTAATAAACTTTTACTCTTATATAATGTCACATTTGATAAAAGGAATACATCATCGTATTGGTCTTTTATTCAAATGACTGCTACATTATGGTTACTCAACAGTATAAAAACTGGCTATGCTATTGAATTCACATAGTTGAACATTATATTGGAATATGACTGTTCAAAGCACACAATTGCTACATGTTTTAGATTGATTCATGCAGGGATAAAAGTCTTCAGGATTTATTTTGAAGTTAAGGATTTTTAGGTATTGAGAAAGGATTCTTTTCCTATGTAAAAAAATGCTGTAATCATGAAAACAGGGATTTTAGGATTGAGGAAACTGTGAACCCATGTTTATGCAATTAACTATTGAGTTATCTTTCTTTTTTTACTGATAATATGTTAAGTCATGTTTGTTTGAAACATCTAACTTAATTTGTATTTCAGGGTGAACATTTTACAGTTTGTGGAGATATTCATGGACAGTATTATGATTTATTGAATATATTCAAAATTAATGGACAGCCCTCGGAATCAAATCCATATGTATCCTTTATATATTATTCAGATGGCTTTATCATATTACTGGTAGTTTAAATTCTCACTATGTGCTAAGATAATATTATTATCATGTATATTTTGAAACAGCTGTATCAGATGTTGTATGGAAATTATCAAAATACATTGTACATTATACTGTACCCTCCAAATGTTTGGAGACGAAGGAAATATATTTAATTTTTAAATTTCAATGATTGTTGAAAAACTATTATTTGTAATAGATTTAGTATGGTTGGTTATATAATAAAAGCACATTTCATGAATGCATCACAATTAATTGGTTCAGCCTTCTGATATCCCAAAGCTTTTAAAACCATGATCAATGTAATTATTTTCTAAAACATAAATCTCTAGCTACTTTAGCAGTATGCACTATAAATAGAACCATAACAAAAAATAAAGCAAAACAAACAAGAAATATCTTTAAAACAGACATTCGGCACTCTGCTGGGTTCATTTTCAGTGGTTTGAAGTATAAATGTTGGTCATGCACGGCGTACATGTATTATTTATAGGTCAAATTTAGTTTGTCCGAAATTGCAATTCAGCCTCAACTGACAGTTTTTGTCCGAATATATTGCCACTTTGCTGATTTGGAAAATCTGTCCGATTCTAAAATTAAAAAAAACATCTTTAATAACAATGCCATGGATTTTGGATTAAAAATCATTTCTTTCCAGAATGAACAAACAATTTATGTTACTTTTCTGGCAAACATAAAACAATTTGATAGAAATGCTCAATGGCGGCCTACATATGACAAAATGAAAACCCATTCCGAGCGTACGCTGAGTCATATTCGAGGTTTAGTTATACCGCAAGGGGCGCACCATGACGATTGTGTGATCAATTAGCATAGTGAGTCTCCATTATATACAGAGTAAATAGTCAGCAGCTACTGTACGTGCTACGCACCTGTTTATCACAAATAGCCAATGGCATCATGTGTTTTATCCATTTCTTTATACCGTAGAGGATTTTCATCGGACAAACAGCTATGGTAGAGCAAATTGTATTGGTTAAAGTATAGGTCAAAAGTTGGCTTAGTCAGCTGTGCCGAAAAAAGCATTTCATAATAAGCTGTTATTATATTTGTTTTTTTATAGAAGTAGGTTTACTATGTGAAAATGTCTCCAACCTTTTAGAGGACACTCTACATGAAACGCTCTTGGTCCTGATGTCTTACTAAGCTTAAGCTCCTATTCTTAAGTGGTAGACTTGTGTGATTATGACTAAATCATTTGTGTAAGCACCATACATTTTGACAATTTTTAGCTCGACTTTTTGAAGAAAATGAGAGCTTATACTGTCACCGGAGCATCGGCGTTGGTGTTGGTGTTGGCATTGGCGTTGCAAATCAAGGGTAAAGTTTTTACAAATTTACAATATTAATGGAACAGTACAGTTACTGCTTCAGCTGGCATTTCAATTTGTACCACCTTCAGGGTCCTGGATAGAAATCCTGCGTAACCTACTGTGTCATCGAATTTGGTTGAACCTTTTGTCATTCAGTTATCATTTATTTCCTTAACAATTAATCAGTTGTTTAATGGTGATTTTGTTGATCGAGGATCATTTTCAGTGGAATGTATATTTACTTTATTTTCTTTCAAATTATTATATCCAAATCATTTCTTTATGGCAAGAGGTATGTGAAACTTTTATGTTCTATTTTTTCATGTTTGTGATTTGTCTGAAATATTTATCTTATAATTATTGTGCCAAAGTGTACACCGCTTAAAGCACATATAAGTTTCTATTGAAAGTTAGACATTTTGCTACCTTTTACTGTAGACCTTATACAAAATTCCTTGGCCTAGTTTGATATGTTTATAGACTTTTATTGGACAATTTATGTGTTGCAAAAAAATTCAAGTAGGTACAATACGCCTGTTCTGTGTTCATTGTATAACTTTTATCATTGTTTTTTTTTAATTGTATTATGCGTAAAGTTTGACCCCGACCTGACCTTTATGCAAGAATATTCATTACATTGAATACAAATGTAGTATTAAAACTCGATTACACCATGGCCGTAAGGATTATGAGTTAAAATTGAACACACAAACATACTTCTATAATTTTACAATCGCTGCCAAAGTGTAGAATAGGCTTGGTGCTGATTTTCGTTGGGATATGTGTAGATGATTATTAGATGCAAATGTGAAAGGTCAGATCGGGGTTAATTTTTACGCACTATACATCAAGTCATTCATTTGAGCTTAAAACTATTCTCTGTTGATACTGTATACATTTCTTTCAGAACAAGATCATTGACGTAAATACATTATCATTGTTAATTTATTGATCAGTAATCATAAACTGTAGAGAAATTTAAAACACTGTCTCACTAAAACATGCATTGTCTGTTATGTGCACCTCTGCTTCTATTGTTATAACTTAAATAGATGTCACATGTTTTGGTATTGAATCAGAAAACATGGATTTTGGTAATGAATTCAGGCTGTCAACCAATTCCTATATTCCTATATTATTCCTATATTTTGGGTTTCATTCCTATATTTTCAAAAGTGTCCTATATTTCCTATATTTATACTATAATTTGTCCATCATTCCTATATTTTTGTAAATCATTCTAATTTGAACATGTCGAGTATGTTTAATTGTTTTATTTTCCATATATATTTGAGTATTTTGTATCTGTTTCCTCTTATACTGCCTATAAGTTGAATATAGTAAGTGCCTATGATGAGTTGATCTGGTAGGTGGCTGTCAAGTGTCAGTATTCAAGTTGCCCTAATCCTTTGCTACTTATGCAACTCTTTTTTAAAAACCCCTCTTGAAAAATTTAGAAGAAATGTTCTTTGTTAAAGTTTTCAAAGTGTTCTATTCAACCTAATTTTATTTTGTAGTCAATGTCACTTATTGCCCATTCACTGCAACCTATAAAATACATTGCTAAATTATACTACAAAGTAAAGCAATTGCAAGGGTATTCCAATACCCTACTCTACTTGTAGTTAATTAACGGTACCACTGGTGTGTTATAGATCTCTAAATCTGTAGGCATGCATCCTTCCACTCATTCATTGTATTTCATCAAAAATATGGTTACTTAGTTATTGAAAGGAAATAAATCAATGAACCTGTTTTTTTTTACTGACAGTGCTAGAAATCGTATAGTATGTCCGAAAACATTGTCTAGTATTTTTCTTAAATGATTGTGGGTGACAAATTTTAGCCTTAGGTTCAAAACTAGCCCTGTTAGGGTGTATTTTTTTCTCTCAATGTATATAGTACATTGTAGTTATTACTTTAGTGAAACAGTCAAAAATATCTCATGTAACCAGTAAGTCAAGAACCTCCATATTTGGCATGCATGGAAAGATCATTTAAGTGACGCATTTGATGCCAAAGGTTACCTCTGTTTAGGCGTACTAATTTTCATAAAGAATTTTTTATAGAAGTCTTAAAAAATATTTTGTAAGTAAATTATATTTAGAACTTTCATGTTAGGCTTGCATCATCTACAATGTTCAAAAAGTGAGAGCAAAATTGACAGAATTCACAATCTTAACATAGAACAATTGTTTAAATATTTCTGTATGAAACCATGTGCCCAGAGCTAGTAGAGTTTTTATGTAGCATCATCTTGGGGTGTTCTGGACTACACTGATAATTTAAGCATCTTCCCTTTGGAGTCACTGATAAAAAAGTTGTATGAAATAAGAAAATTGGAAGTCCTCATTTAGTTACTTCGATGAGTAACTGGCATGAATCTTTCATTCAGTTTGCTATGATGTATGATGCATTATCAGTTGATACTCTCTTATCATCAGCTCTGTGGATCAGGAAAGGCTACATCAGCTGCTGTAATAAACGGCAGGTTTCTGCTTGTATCAGATCAAATGATGGAAGAATTTATTTTCTCAAGATAGATTTAAAGCCCATATTCCGGGTACCACAATATTTTCATTTATTATACCCAGTTAGTATATATAAAACCTGTCTTTAAACAATGAAGTCATTAACATAGAGGGATTAGAGACAAAGTAAAATTGTCAAACCATTTTCTTTTAAATTTTACCATTTCTTTAAAAGAGTTATTAATTTGTAAAACATGCATTAAGTCCAAGATAGTTTGTAGATATTATTTTTTTCATTTAGAGGTACTTGTAGTTTGGTCATTAAAAGTAATACACCGATACTGAAACTTGTATTTATTCAGAACATGTACTTATTCAGTCTTTGTATTTATTCAGAATATGTACTTATTCAGTCTTTGAGCAATGATAGTATGCGTAAAGGGACCTAATTGTATTGGAATAACGCTCAAAAGTTCCTATATTTCTACTTGGTTTTCTCTAAAAGTTCCTATATTTTGAAAATAAAATTCCTATATAAATTCCTATATTTTTATCAGTGGTTGGTTGACAGCCTGTGAATTGGAAATCAAGGATTTGGGTATAAAATTGGAAATCATTGACTCGGGTATTGAATTGGAAATCATTGATTTGGGTAATAAATCAGAAAATATTGACCCTTGGGTATTGAATCGGGAATCATGGATTTGGGTATTAAATCAGAAAATATTGACTCTTGGGTATTGAATTGGGAATCATGGATTTAGGTATGAAATCATAAATCATGGATTGTGGCAATGAAAACAAAATCATGGATTTGGGAAATGAATCGGAAACCATGGGTGAGTGTGTGCCCTTTGGAATTGACTTACAATTAATCAAATCATAATTTTATAGCCCTAATAAATATGTGTTATATTACAGGAAACCATGAAAGTTTTACAATGAATCAAATGTATGGTTTTGAAGGAGAGGTAAAACAAAAGTATACACAAAAGATGGCAGCTTTATTTACAGAAGTGTTTAATTGGTTACCTCTAGCCCATTGTATAAATAATAAAATATTAGTAAGTAACTAGTTTTGAGTATTGAACATCTTGGCAAGTGTATTTTGATCCCGAAATAGTTGACTTTTAGATTTCACTTGTCCATGGACAAGTGGATAAAACTTGGAATTAACACCTCTGTATGAAATAAGGGGGGGGGGAGTTGTAAACATATCAGGAGTAGCAACTGTAAAAAAAGCTCAGACCTAGCACAAAACGGTATTGATAGAGAAGATAAATCATTGGTAAAAAAATTAGAACAGTTCACAGATTGCTTCAGAGGCTCATACCAGGTTACAACACAAACAGTGTCCCAGGATCCCAAAAACTTTGAAGGAATCCCTATGATTAACGGTAAGGGATTCCATGGTTAGCTCTAAAAACTGCCATGAATTGTTTTTCACAGTGAGTACATATCTGTACCAATTTTTCTGCTCTTATATTTGAGGAATCCTTAACAATGTGAAGAAGGAATTTCTGAGTATCTGACAAGGGATTCTTTTGGGATCACTGGTAAAAAATTTAGAGTCAAACCCTGCTTACGGTGTAATAATATTATTTCTTTCATGCTTTACGGTGAAACGTGGGGTTATTCAATGAAAATAAACGATGAAAATATAAATTTTTATTTTCATTGTTCATGACATATTAGAAGATGAATTACGTCATAATAGAGAAAAATTGACGTCATGTTATTATTTGTGTAAAATACATCTAATAAAACACTAATCTAAGCATGAAAGAAACAGAATATTCGTCAACTTTGGTGTAAGATCTTTTTTATTTCAACTCCTGAACTCAGAAAATGACTATTTTACTCGTGGCTATGCCACTCGTGAAAATATGTTTTCTGAGCTCACTCAGTGAAATAAAAATAGATCTTACACCAAAGTTGACAAATATCCTCTATTTCTATGGTAGAGAATGAGAAGAGTTTACTATGTAACACAATTATGTTTTATATTTGTAGGTTATGCATGGTGGATTATTTAAAGATGAGAATGTACTGTTAGATGATATAAGAAAATATGATAGAAATAGACAACCCCCTGAAGATGGTTTGTAATATTACTAATACTAAACATGAGGTCCTAGATGAGGTCCCAGGTTCCAACCCCACTAGGGGCACTGCTGATTTTCTTGAGCAAGAAAGTTTCCTACAGTTGTTTCACGCCACCCAAGCCAGGTGTAAGTAGTCACTGTGTGGAATCGTGAAGGTGATTTCAATGATCAGAGGTTACCTTACAAAATGGTAAAGTCAAAAGTTGATCAGAATTTTACAATGTAATAACTAAATGTTTTTATGATTTTTATGTATTATCTGCTTCATGAGATAATGAGTATCTCAGTTTTTCCTTTTTATTTTTCTGTCTTTTTATCGAAACTGGAAAATTGAAAATATTGATGTAGAGTATAACCTGCATTAAGCTGCCAGTGACGGAAAGTGGCCGGATTGGCCGCTTACAGCAGGTGACCGCTTAATCAAGGTTTAATTAAACTGCTTCAAGCAGTTCGTTCTGACATAAAAAAATTGCCATTTTCGAAGGACTTTTATTTGTTTACAGTATGATGTTAAATGACATGCTTTTACGCAATAGTTGTGGTCAAATGCATATTAACATTTGGTATAACATTACACTTGTGTTTTTAACATTAAAATAAGCTTTAAATATTTCTAATAATTTGAAGACAGGTTTGATCAAAAAGCCATTACGAACTCGAACATTTTGTTTACATTATAAACCCGTATTCCGGTCATTTTCCGTATTTTGGGAGTTTTGCTCTCAAACTTATTTGATCGTCGTAAAAATAAACAAAAATTATCTTTAGTATTGAAATTAATTGTAATTGCTTGTTGTCAAACCCAACTAGACAACCTTTTCATCATCTAATTAACAAATTGAGTAAAAAGAGCGGATTAAGTGTTTAAGTAAAGCTTATTATTTTATATAATCTTCAAAGAAGACAATTGTCATTTGTAAATCAGAAATCAAACGTCAAGTGACGACGCTTCTATAATTAATTTAGTCTGTTTAAAGACTCAACTGGGTGGGTTGGTAACATAGTTTGTGACAAGCTGTTAATTTCAAAATTTATTGAACTGTGACCACTGAATTCAGGTAATTGACTATTTTTGAAGGAGTGTGTAGCCGCAAATTTAATACTGATAATCTTTAACCCTTAACCGCTCAATCCCACATTTTTACACGTCTAGACCCCCCCCCCTCAAAAATGGCTGCCACAGCCTTGAAAATGGCGTTTTTTAACTGGAATAAGATTATAAGATATAAGAATAATTTCGCCAGAAAAAAAATCGGGCTCATTGAGTGCAGAAAAATGGCGCCAAATGCTGATAAGGAAACACGTTTTCAGTATCTGAAAAGACCTGGCACTTTAGACCTCAATTTTGGAAAATAATTCTGTTTGAAACGCAAATGTGGGGTTGAAAAACAGCGAAAATTGCATTTTTTGCCGTTTTTGCTCCGCCCCAGCATTGCCATGGTAATGGGGATCGGGGCTCAACTTGGTTTTTCTGAAAGACATTCACCCAGGTAACAACTTGGCCAAGTTGCATATCTGTATGATAATTAATAATGAAATTAGAGCATCTTGAAATAGCCCTTGCGCGTAATGGTGAAAAAATGGCTACTTTTCACACATGTCGCAACCAGTAAAGGGTTAACAAAGACAAAGGCCTTATTCACGACTTTAAACAAACATGCGCAAATTTTTAAAGGCCATTACAACTAATTGTTATTATAAGACTTTCTCTAGTTGAGTTAACTTATGCAATTTGTCAAACAATCAATCCTACTAAGCGGCACCTTTAATAATTTTTCAATCAAAAACATTGACATATAATGACGATTCTTATCACGTGAGTAAACTTGATCCCGTCAATACATCATTGTAAAAATCGATAATCTTCCGTTAAAAGCGTTGGTATTTCACATGTCCACTAAGATAATGCAACTTAGGTGACTCGTTGTTGATTAAAAAAATTGAAAAAATTGCGGTTGCTTAAACTGTTTTTAAAGGAAATGACTGGCCACAGACAGCCGTTGACCGCTTATTCCAGGTGCAATATTGCACAATTCTCGTTGGGATGAAGCCAGACTGGCCACTTACAGCAGGTGACCGCTGATACCAGTTGACCATTTATGCTGGTATTGTATTGCTTTCTCTTGCCCTCATACATCATATATATATTTCAGGTATGATGTGTGACTTATTATGGTCAGATCCTCAGCCTCAATGTGGTCGTTCACAAAGTAAACGAGGTGTAGGGACACAATTTGGTCCTGATATTACGAAAAAGTTTTTACAGAAAAATAAGTTAGATTATGTTATAAGAAGTCACGAGGTCAAGAATGATGGATATGAAATAGCTCATGATGGAAAATGTATAACTGTGTTCTCTGCTCCAAACTACTGGTATGTGTCTTCATTCTTTTTGTTTATACTCGGTTTAACGCTGTGCTAACAAAATTTTCAGGTTATTTTACAGGGTCCAGCACACATAACCTAGCTTTCCTTGATTCTTGTCCGTAACCAGTACTCAATTACCCTTTCACAAAGCCAGAAACTTCTCCATATACCTTATTAATGGAGGAAAATTGATGTTATTGCCCTGCTGACCTGTCATTCTTTTTGTACCCTTTGTGTATGGGTATTTGACCAAGTAGGGTACTCCCAGGACTATTTAGTGTCACCAAAGAGTAGATGGCTTGAACCTTCATTCAGGCTGGGTATACATTTCCATTGGAAGTAAATAATAACATTGATTTTCCTCCATTAATAAGGTGAATGGAGAAGATGTCAGCCTTGTGGAAGATAGATAAGTAGTTATAAGTTCCAAGAAAGATATGTCAGGGGTGTGAATTTTCCGCGGATCGGCGGATTTCCGCGTTTTCGAAAATCCCGGGGACGTGTTTTTGGAAACCGCGAAATTTCCGCGGAAAACATAATGGGGCGAAAATTTGAGGGCCGAAATGCGAACGGTTCCGCGGATTCCAATGAACGCCGTATACTAAACTTTTTGTGCGATGTTAAACGCTCTTTCCAAGATGTCTAACAGAGGAACAGATAAGCTGCGTACCTCCGTAAATACGCAATTAAAAATCTCAAAAACCCTATAAGATTAAAAAGTTTGCGTATCATAACCCAATTAAAAATTTTTTTACTCATAAAGTTTCGAAATCGCCGCGTATCGAACGTTAATTAAAAAATCGAAACTGGTCAGATAAGAGATGCGAAAAATGAAACTTCACGCGACAATTACATGCCATTTAAATCTCATTAAAACTCAATTGTCTTTCACACGATGGGAGTTAAACTCGCCGACATATAAATGCACAAGGATGTCACAAAATCTTTAATAAAGTCGCCGAGTTATGATTACACACACGCACGATAACATCTGATACCTTTACCTATACACGTCAGAGTACATTGGAAATAGCGCATATATATATATATTAATCGTTTGCAGCAATTAAATCAATATTAATCCTTTGTTTGAGGACAAATATGTGTTTGCAGTTTGAGCAGAAATTGAGGTAAACAATTTAAGATATGTGTCGGCATTTTTTCACACTTACTTTGTCGATGTTTGATAGCATAACAATGACATAATTGCAATGTCTCATTATGTAATCATGGAGTCTAATATAAAGTAATGGTCATGAAAAATGTATTCTTAAACTAGCGTGACCTAATTTGTTAAATTGTATTATATATAAAACTTTATAAAAAAGATATCGACGATCCCAGGAAGTCATTTTTTCTTTGTTAAAATTACTGAAGTTGTCAATAACACCGTCTTGTGTAATTAAATTTTATAAGTAGTGTTTTGTATTATTTTACAACAAAATATTTTATAATATATAATTTAGTTCTCATGATGACTTATTGTCATATATTTTCGCGACCCACGCTATAGTAAATTAAGTAAAACATTCTTAAATCTTCATAATTAATGTAATAAGCTTATTGTTTTTCATTGTTTTTCTTAATTTAGCAAACTGTGCCCCAGGAACCGACAAATTCGAACTTACGTTCCCGTTTTCTGGTGTTTGTTGATAAAACAAATGTCAAAATGCCAGACATTTTTTTTAACTTGCCAACATTTGTTTCGGTGTAGTTTTAAAAATGAAGCATAATTATATGTTTTTTAAATTCAATTAAAATACTGAAGAAGCTATCATAACTATACTGTGTTTATCATTATCATTTTGTAATTATGGTAATTGATGACAAAGACTTAGAATAACCGAAAAGTTAGTTGAATAAAACAGTTTTTTTTATTGATCAGCATTTCAAATAACCAAATAACTGACTAGTTGTTATTTGATACAGAAAAGTTATTTTCAAATTAAGTCATTATTTTGTAGATTACTCCACTCCTGTGAACTAAATTCTGGCGAAATCTTTGAAACATTTTCCTGCAATGTTCTCTCTGATTGGTCAAAGCAAAATTCTTCCAAACAAAACAGCCACTGTTGAAAGGGTTTTCAGCATTATGAATTCCATGTGAACTGTTTCATGCAGTAGGATTCGACAGTCTCTTTTGGATCCATTAAAGAGGACATGTTGTCATTATAAGTCATTAGACTATAACCAGCTTGAGGCTGTTGTTAATTGCTTAAAGAACATGCATCTAATAGTAAGAGTCTGAAAGATCTTGCTTTGTTAAGTTCTGACAATCAAATTGAATAGAGAATAAAAACTGAAGTCATTGTTTAGAATGCTTTTGTTACCAATTGACTTGACATTATATTTTCCCAATTTAAACCAAAATGCCGATAGAATTTCCAATTCTATGGGTATGGGACATATTCCCAAAATAGTAGAAAAAAAACATTGGTGGTTGCTGTCCTAGTTACAATATCTTCAATAAATATTTATAAGTATATTTGTGCATACCCAGTTCTATGTTTTTTTTATTAGTACTCAATTTATAGTCATATAAATGGAAAATACTCAATCCAGTAATATATCTTGGAGTAAGAAAAAATTACGCCCTCTATTGGAAATGGCATTACTCAATTGTCTGGAAAACTGGGAGTAAATACCCAATACACCCCAAACCTTACCTGTTCCTCTGGACTGTCTATACTCAAAGAAATAAATGTATTTACTGTAATTAAAGTTTTTAACTATTTTATTCATCCTTCAAAGAATTTTCATATTATGTCAAATACATTGCTTGGAGAATTGGTTTTTCCCTTGGTATAACAGTAAGTTCCAGGGGCTTCAGGGGGCCTCAGGCCCCCTTGACCCCTGGCCAGGACGTTGCCCTGGACCCACCGGGGGCCCTAGCGGCCCCCTGGCCCCCAGCTAATATTTCCTCTTTTTCACTTCCTGGCCAGTCACACCCCTGTATGTTATGACAACTAAGAGGTCATAATATGTATGGATCAATCTTGAAATCTATAAAACATTAACCCTTGGTCCGGTGCTGTTAACCATTGCGTTAAAGTTTTTTCTTTACCATATATTTCTGCCATTTATTGTCAGATCTTTATGAAACTTCATACAATGATAACATACTATGTGATGAACAGAATTAGAATGTAACCACAACTCTACCTGCCTTTATTATGGATTATTTCCCTTTGTAACTTTTGTGTTAAAGTTTTTAAATCCAGCTTTAATGTGGTTTCAACATACAGTTCTTGTTTAAACTTATGTTTGTAGCATATGTGAATGATAAAAGTAAAGAAATTTAATTCCTTCAAAGCTTTACTTGCCCTAAGGACCTTTTAAGGCAATTTGATGGTCCTCCTTGAAAATATTTTTTTGGCGCGATATGACCTTTCTGTGTTGGTGCGCCATGAAACCAAAACAAACAAAACTTGAAAATATTTTGTTGCCAAAATATCAGCAATCTGTTTCTACATTGCAGTAATATGGCAATGGGTCAATTTTCTATATTGCAATACCATATTTTCTTCATTTCAGTGATACTATGGGAAACAAAGGAGCTTATATAACATTACGAGGGGAAGATCTCACACCAAAATTCACGACATTTGATGCAGTTGTAAGTATTTCCTACTGTCATGTTTCTCGAATATTTACTGACGATTTAGTAGTCTAAGTTAGCTTTAAATGCTATCGTACTTGGTAACTGGTCTTGAAAAGTGAAATTTGTTTTTATTTCATTACCAAGCATACAAAATATATTAAAAAAATATGTGACCAGAAAAACATTAAATTTTAAAACATGTATAAATTGGATTTGTCTTTAAATTTTTGGTAGGCACTGTATTTTGTTTTATAAGAATACTCAAAATGTTATATTTCTTTTTTTCAGCCTCATCCGAATGTTAAACCTATGCAATATGCTAGTTCATTATTTGGGTTATTTTAATATTCAACAATCATCAAAGACACATATAGGCACAGAATATGCAGGATGTAGTAATATTTATGTTAAAACTTACATCAACTCACCATTGTTCACAAAAATCAGTTTGAAATACTCGTGGTTATGAAAAAATCACCTGAAAACATCTGAAACCAACTTGTATACAGAGATAATGTGTGTTGTACAAAACTTCTTATAACAAAAATAATTTTAAACCATCAGCTTGTTCAATTACTCCTAATGTTCCAAAACGTTCAGTAACGTTACATTTGGAACTCCTCGGCCATTCACTGTGAATAATCTCGGACATATTTAGACGCTATTTTGAAACTACAGGTGTTTAAGTAAACAAATATACGATAGTTAGGCAATGAGTGATGTTTTGTTTTTAATCCATAAGTTTTGAAAACATCACTCATTGCCTTAACAATTGTATATCTGTTTATTAGATAAGATTATTTGCAGCGAATGGCCGAGAATCTGGCTCAGGGGTCAAAGGTTAAGGTCACTGGGAGACAATATAGAAAACTTTTTTGGTCGATAACTCAACAACAGCTTCACCCAGGTTCACCAAATTTTATATATGGATAGCCCTTGGGTCAGGGATGTGCCCTATTGGTTCTGAGACCCTGGTGTCAAAGGTCAAGGTCATTGGAAGTTCATGTTGGAAACTTTATGCCAGTGATAATTTCCCAACGGCTGTACCTAGGCTCATGAAATCTTTGCTTTGGATAGCCCTCCAGTCAAGGATGTGACCTATTTATTTTGAGTTCCCAGGGTCATAGGTTAAAGTCATCGATACTTCATATGGGACAGAACACAGCATGGACAGCACACAGGCATATAATGCCCTGCCCAGCGGAGCTCTTGTTATATGTCCATTAAGTATTCATACTTTTAATAGTTATTATTATACACCATTCTTAATTTTATGTCATTCAGGTAGGCTGTGTTTATTGACTACATCAAACATTTCATGCTTTTGTGACTATCACATGAAACAACTTTTTCAAATTCATGTTGTTGTTTGTTTCAATATATTATTTATACAAACATTCACTCACTGAAGGATCTTCTAAGGTCACTGGCTTGTATATATATACACAAAGTACATATAAAGTATAAAGCCACAACATTCACATCTTGCTTAATACTTTCCTACCTGACAATAAAGGCCCCTCCACTGGCACAGTGGACACAGAGCACAGAATTTTGAATCTGAAGGTTTCCTTGTAAATGGATATTTATACCCCCCAAAACTATGTTGCTGAAATTATGAAATTCTTTTGAAAATCTTGTACTTGACCCAAAGAAGAAATATTTATTGATGTATGTTTGCCACATCAGTTCTTTGTTCTTTTCAACTTCTATTATTGTAATTCTTGTATAGTTCGTACAAAATAACAAAACGTGTTTGTGTAAACATTAAAAATAAAACAATCCATTTCAGAGGTAGGCAGTATTGAAAATAAATAGAGGATATTCCGTCAACTTTGGTGTAAGATCGATTTTTATTTCAGGGAGTGAGCTCAGAAAACATATTTTCATGAGTGGCATAGCCACGAGTGAAAATGTCACTTTCTGAGTTCATGAGTTGAAATAAAAATCATCTTACACCAAAGTTGAGGAATATTCTGTTTCTTTCATGCTTAGTTTTGTGTTTTATTTGATGTATTTTACACACATTATAACGTGACGTCATTTCTACTCCAAGATGACGTCATTTATCTTCTAATATGACGTCATGAACGATGAAAATATAAAGTTATATTTTCACTACGATGAAAATATAAAATTTATATTTTCATCGTTTATTTTCATCGAATAACGCAACGTTTCACCGTAAAGCATGAAAGAAAAGTAGTATAATTCATTTTATCAAATTAGTGTAGCGGATAAACCATCATCCCTTGGTCAATCTTGCTTGTAATGGTAGAATGCTTCACCATTACACCAACTAAACACTCATAAAACATATTAAAATTATATATTTTATTGTCATCCTGAGCATTCCCTGTCGTGGATTAGTTCATTGTATTGTTTATATAAACAGTGTTGGTTTTTTTGTATGAACTATACCTGTAGGGCGTTCAGTTACCGCGATTCATAACGTTCCGTAAAGTTCGCTAAGTCATTATTTAACAGCCTGTTAGTGGAAAATGTTTAAGGCCAACAGCTAACGGTTTTAGTATATAGTACGCGAGCATGAAACAACATGAAACAACCTGAAACAAAATAGTTCCAGTACATTTTGCAAATTAGTAACTACCATTGCCAATAGACTATTTCCGGAATTCAAATATTTGAGTTTTCCCCTCCGGTACTAACAAACTTTCACTGTTGCAATGAAAACATGTGTAAAAAGAACAATAGGATTTAATCCAAAGTTTGTGCTGTTGATCAATAATGTGTAGAAAACTTTGTTTGTACCGCCTGTGCACGGATGGAAAACCCCATAAATTTGAATTCCGGATTAGGTCTATTAAACAAAGTTGGCGGTGTTACTCTACTCAGGTGTGTAAGGAACAAAATATGGTCGAATTGAGCAAATTGTGATAAAAGCACCAAACTTTCAGGAAATCAACTTTAAGGTGTGAACTTCAGAAAAAGGCCAGGAGACAACTATGAGAGGCCCTGTGAACAAAAATATGGGGCCCTAAAGGGGGTTACCCGTAACAATTGATGTTATTGCATAGTACTGTGTAAAAATCCTAAATTTATATATCAACTAAATGTATTAAATTTCTTTTTCTCAAAATGAGAACAAATATGTCAGTTGATGTTTTTGAATATTTAACATGATAATTATAATCGTTATTGAGGACCCATAAAGGGTTTTTATGGTCAACAAATAGTAAAAGACCACTAACGACCAGTACAGTTTTTATTTTTATTTTTTCACGTTTTTAAAGCATTTTGAATGGGTAATTTTGTGTGGCTAGATGTGGTGTCTTTTCATTTAAATAAATTGCAATACCAAGTATGATCAAAAGAGGCCAAAACAAGGGGAACTTATGAAAAAAATATTGAATATCTAATTTGCTGTACTGATTACACAGAATTCAGAAATTGTATCAGTAACATTTAATCTAGTATGTACAGTTCAAATAACATAATGATGAAACTTTTTTTATCCTTCATATCATTTTGAGTGATGCACCTCAGAAAACCCCAAGGAGACAACCATGAGAGGCCCAACTAACAAAATTGTGGGGCCATGAAAGGGGTCACCCATTACAAGTATAAGCAGTGCATAGTTTAGTGTAAATATTTATCTATCAAATAAATAAAATAAATTTTCTTCACTTTTGATGAGTATAATCATGTCAGAAACTTTTTTTCAAATTCATCATGGTACAATGAATTGTAATTGAGGTCCGGGTAAGGGTTTTTAAGAAAACAAAACACAAAAAAACTATAAATGACCAGTGAAATTACTGTTCTCATTTTGTTTTAATTTATTACTTAAAGTATTTTGAATGGGTAATTATACCCCCGCTTCGAAGAAGAGGGGGGGGGGTATACTGTTTACCCTTGTCCGTGCGTGTGTGCGTGCGTGCGTCCGTTTCAAAATTTCAGTCGCAGTTTTCTCAGCAACTATAACATGCAGCAGCCTAATACTTTGCATATTGCTTCATCCCATAGTCCAATGTGGTGTATAGCGATTTCATGCTCTTTGCTCATCTACTTCCTGTTTGTCGCATATTTTTAAATTTTGTTAAATGAAAGTTACATTATGATAGTCATATTTCTCACAGCGGGGGTATCACTAGTGAGCATTAGCTCACAGATTTACTTGTTTTGTGTGGTTAGCTATCATGTTCTTTTTTTAGAAATAATTCACAAAACAAAGTATGATCTCATGAGGCCAAACCAAGGGGAATTTATATAAATTTTGAATACGTGTATATAATTTTCTGTATTGGTTATGTAGGATTCTAGTGTTAATAGGACTGGAGACAAAGATTTATCTAAACATCAGTAACATACATCAAATAAATCACATTAAAATACAATAATTAAGTTTTTATTTGTTTATTTCATTTTGCTTCTTCAAAAAATTAATTAGATCTATCAAGCATGTTTGTATTAATCTATTAGAAGAGAGGCCCCTCTGGGAAAATTTGAATATGAAAAATGAAAAAAACCATGTCCAAAAATAAAAACCAAAATACTATCACATTTTAAATCTAATTACTAAGCAAAAACTTCAATTACTTGCATCGATGAACAAAGAGACCCTGCACGGAGAAAATAGAAGTGGTCCCGATTGAGCTAACGTACTTACAACAGTGAAACATGTATGATATATAACATACATGTATATTGTTCTGCTATGTAATTAATGGAGTTTAACTTTAGTGTTAGTTATATTTGAAATATATATAATGTAATTTATCAACTTGATTTGGGTAAAAATGATAAGGCCTTTAACCTTATACTGACCAACCCAGTTACTCCTGAATCGAATTTTGGCTACTACTTTCAGACAACCAAGTAAGAAATAAATTGGCCAAGTTGCATTGCTGTCCGTCAAATAATCATGAAAATCGTAAATTGAAATAGCCCTATCACTGAGGTGAAAAGTTTCCACTTTTTGCACTTATCTTTCCTTGTAAAGGGTTAAAATAAAATCTACTAAAATGCCATTATTTTGATGTTAATCAGTTTCGTTTGATTTTTCATCTTTTGCTCTTTTATTATGAATGCAACCACAGTTTCCAAAAACTAATTTTAGCATATATCCAACCAAGTCATGCATGTTTTATAATGTAATAATATATGTTGCAAAGGCGATAACAAACAACCATAATTTGATAATATATACCATGTAGTATCAAGTTGGACATACCATGTGACAAATGCAAATGACTGAGATTTAAGAAACATATAGACTGGATAAACCACCAGTGTTACTAAGTAACTTCCTTTAGATATGATATCATGGTACTCAGTAGGGAAGAGTAAGCATAAAAAAGTTTCCGACGGATCTTGAACACATGTTCACTATTCTTGCAATTCATATTGTTGATGTCACTGGGGTTATTCATTTTATGGATTCTTGACAATCTTGACAGTCTATGAAAGCTATACACGTGTATAATGTATAACCCGCTTGATAGACAAGGTGACCAGTGTATGGACGTACTCCACATTATCATACCTTTAATAGAACCATTTATTGTAGACGTATGTTATGTATGAATGTATAAAAGTCAACTGACGATTTAGGTGTGGCAGTGATCATGAAATTTGGCTATGACAGACATTTCTAGAACAGTATTACAATAAATAAAATAAAACATTTTAAAACTTGTCTTCAAATGAAGTTATACTCCCGTTTTTATGCCGGGAGATGTAATCCTAGATGTAATTCTTCTACTATAGATATGTTTGAGCAATGATGAAACTTGTGAATATTTCTTTTATTTTATAAGGTTTACAAAAATAATTATGTACGGTAAGTTCGCGTAACATGATTTCACAAAATGTTCTTAATCTCTTACACTCGCTTAGAGATAGAAAGGTCTAAGATTGTAACCCATTCAGGGTCAATGTTTATTTCTTTATGCAAGCCATGTGTCTGCTTTTCTTCAATCTACTCCGCTGTAAAACGGCACCTTTCCTGGTTATGTCATTCCCTTTGCCACATTGACTTCCTACCAAATGAAGTGAAAGTTTCGTCAAGTAGATTGGTAAATACAGAAAAATGTACTAGTGCCTATGATTAGGGATAATAGCCAGTCAGTGAGCATTCGAAAAGATGGAATCTAGACTACAAAATGCTATAATTTTTACCATGTTTAGTTGAATAGTCAAATCAATTTTACCAATCTTTATGAAGAAATGCCGTGCTTTTGGGGATGGTTATATTTGACACATGTATATAAGAAGGGCCTCTTAAATTGTTCTCTCTATAATATCTAATGTACTAATTGTTTTATTGTAAGATATTTATCAATAAAGACTGTTTAAAATTACATGTAGTTTATACATCAAACACAGTATACAAATGTACATATTTGTTTCATTATTACTCCGAGCTTCAAGGGTATGATGTCGGTGTAATGCTTAGTCTCTTACAGGACTATTTTATTTTGTAAAATGGTGATATTAGACTTATATTAAAACATGATCACATACTGTTTTAGAACTTGAAATGTATCTAAGGCGTGGGTGCCTATAGGATGTTATATTATCAAAACTCTCAATACATAACAAAAATATAAGTTTGTTAAATTTAGGACGAAAACAGGTCGTATAGTCTCTCGTAATACAGGCCTAAAACGGTAATGAATATAATAACCATCCATGTTCAATTATGATTAATTAGGTACCGTTTAACCTTACCAAATTGTTATATGAACTGTTGAAATGTAACACACTTGTAATGACTGCATAAGTTTCAATAATAAAAAAATGGTTTGACCTTTTTTACAGTTATCTAAGCTTAACGCTATGAAATTACCCCAGTAAGGGCCTCAACTTTTAGAAATAAGTATTATTATTTAAAATCGTCATTTTGAATGTACGTATCTTAAATAGTAAGTTTATTTATCAGTTTAAATTGAATAAAGTGTATATTGGCTTACTTGTTATTAATTTATTTCGAGTTCAAACATATACCCATTCGGGGCCTCATGTGTTTCATACAATGGTACTGCATGCTGATTCTGGTGTATCTACATTAATTAATTATTGAAGGCTTATTTTGAGAAAGTATGATGTATTTGTATGATTTCAAATAAAATATTCACCATTTATTCAATTATACTATTACATTATGCATAATTTAGGGCCTTATGACAAGTTCAAAGCAGATGCCGGGCCTCAACTGCAAATAAACTGACAAAAAGCTATTTTTGAGTGTACAATATACTTTCTTAGGCATATAAAATCATATTACATATATTTTAATAACCATCTTAAATTTTTATAGAGATAATAATTTTAAAACTATGTGCCTATTTATGTGCCCCTTTCGGGGCCCCATTTAGGCCAGATACAAGGCCCCTCATGATTGTCTCCTGGGCTAATATTGATCAGTATGACTCAAAGTACCTCCATGCCAAATTTGGTGCTTTTATCACATTTTGCACAATTATTTCACTTACACACCTGAGTACTCCCATTGAATTAGATTAATACATTTACCAAAAACATGTAAACAAGAAAGCAAGTCCTCCTCTCGAATTCTTCTAATAAAATAGAAGTAACGACTCTCTTGTCTGCCATCTTTAAATGTTCCCACTTCAACGGATCTTCAATTAACCGTTCATAACGGTAACGGTGATTGGCTAACGTTAAATGCTTACTGAACGCAGGGCTGTTTTGTTCCTATTCCAGCTGCCAGTTTTTAGTTTACTAAACACAGTCACATATGATCAAATGTCAATTTCAGATATATACAATAAAATTTGAACTTTATGTTTACATGCTATTGATTTCAAGATATATTTTTTAATTACTCTGAAAGATATTTTCAGGAATTTCTTTTTGTATCTAAATATTATGTGCTTTTGTTTTTATATTATAAGGTTTTTTAAAAAAGAAAAATGTTTTCTTCAATGAATATTAGAATTGTTTATGGTATTATAATTTCTGTTTAGTATTGCATGTGGATTTTATGTTCTAAAATTTATATACAAAAATTAAAACATGTTATACATCATGATTGTGTCTGTACTGTTTTGTATTGTTTTAAAAACCTGGTTACGATGTTGGACTGGTAATAATTGGATAGCAGTTCCATGTTGGTTAGAATCAAATTCATAATTAACTCTGTTGTTTCCTTGAGCAAGAAACTTTATCCTGATAGCTCAGTACTGGATGACCAGGAAGATGACTCGAAAGTGATGAATCTAAGTTTCACAATTGAGCAAATAGTTTAGAATCAGTTTGAGTGGTCATCTTTGGATAGGTACCCACCAGACTAGGTCAGTCGGTAGCACACAAGACTACTGATGGAAGGGTTGTTGGTTTGATTCCTATGCAGGGCATACTTATGTGTAGTTTAGATGTGACAAAAGCCAGGTCTACCATCCAGTTGGCGTGCTACACCCATGCAGCGTGCACACTTGTAGCTTGGATCCTCTTTGATGTGTTTTAAACCACTGCATTTCTTGTGGACTTGGTTTCTTCAGCTACAGCAGAGGATGCTGTTGTTGCCAACTCCAGTGCAGCACATGGGAACTTTCCCGAGCTCTCCAGGATGTCCAGCCCAGTCCCACAGATCATTACCTTTGTCTTCTTAGCATTGACTCTGAGATCTTTCTTTTCCATTTCACCCTTCCAAGTCAGGAGCCTTGTAATGCACTCCTCAAGTGATTCCGTGATAATGACAAGGTCATCAGCATAGAGATCCTCCCTAGGGACGCCAGCGGGGAACTCACGTGATGGTTTCCAGCACTATAATATAGAGAAGTGGGCTGAGTACCTACTAGGCCAGTCTAAACCTGATCTAATCGCTGGTTTTTAATTTCTGTGCTATATTTGTACTTGGTAAGAGAATACATCAGTGGTTCTGACATTACCTAGATAAATCAAAAGCTAAAGTCAATTCCATCAAAGCTTTTTATGTAGGACAACGATGATATACAGGGGCCCGTACCACAAGGGGAATGCTTGGTATCGCTACGTAGGGATTTCTTACGGGAAGGCTTGCTACAAACTAGCTTATTGAATCAACACGTAGCATGCTTCTTTCTCGATCACCAAAAAACAATGGCTGCACCCATTGAGAATGTTTTTTTCCAGAATACAGACTTATTTCTTATTTTAAACACATATTCGCCAAAGCAGTTGAATCGTGATGATAATTGATTTGAATACATGTATTAGTTACAATTCTGAACTTTTGTTGAAGTCGCCATCTTGGATCTTTGAGACATAGATAACAGGTTTCTGGATCAGCTAGTTTGAAGCAAAACTGTTTCAAAGAACACATATGCAACACAGAAGTGCTTTAAAAAGAGATTTCCTTGCAAAACAGGGCCAAGATTTCTCCAAAGCTATCAATAGTTGAGTCAAGAGTTGGTGACTAACAAAAAACAAGGTAACACCGTTTTAAAATATTAACATGAATTTATTGTAATTGATAAAAACAAAATATTGCACAATGCTAATAGACTATAGTCTTTAGAAGCATACATATAACAATCAAATTATTACAGCAGAAATAGTCCATTTTTCCTCAACTGTCAAAGTATGAATAATTTCACTGGGACTGAAATTGTTCTGTTATATAAATACCAAGATGACGCGGATTTAGGGAGCAGGCAATTAACTGCTAAGCTACAATGTATGCATCCGTTTCCTCCAAACTTAAATCAGAATATCACAACTGTCAGAAAATCTACATTTTCACTCATAAAGTTGCAGTGAAATTATTCAATACATTGCAGTAGACATTTAAAACATACTGTTAACCAAGAATTTGTTTTGTGATTTTTACTTTAGAGACTTTTGCAGTCGTAGTATTTCCACAATATATTACAGTCGCTAATTGGCTGTTTGCTCATTTTTCAATTAATAAATGTTAGTGTTAAAATCATCCAAGGAGACGTGTTAATCTGAATAAACATGTATATACATATGACCCCAAGGTTCAAGTTAGTTACATGAGTATTGTGCGTAAATATTGACCCCAACCTGACCTTTATGCAAGAATATTCATTACATTGAATATGAATGTAGTATTAATGCTCGATTACACAGTGACCGTGAGGATTATGAGTTAAAACTTAACACACAAACATACTTCTATAATTTTACGATCACTGCTGAAATGTAGAATAGGCGTGGTACCGACTTTCGTCGGGATATGTGTAGATAATTATTAGATGCAAATGTGAAAGGTCACGTGGGGTCAATATTTACGCACTATATAACACAAGAAAAAATATGGTTCCTGTAATTTCACACAGACAGTTTGACAATAAAATATCGAAGATGACAAAGACTTGAAAAATGTTGGATAAATTATTATTTTGCGATTTTCGAAGCAGGTGTGAGTTTTTTTGTGCATAAAAGTCTGTCATCTACAAATAGCAAAACATTGTGTAGACTAACATTTCTAAGTTTACAGTATTGTTACCAAAACAAAACTAAGAATATATACATGACTAACAAACTAAATATAAATATTACAACATATAACTTTCAGATATCTTTACAACTATAACCATAGCAACCATGACACTTTCAGTATATACAGACACCTTTAAGTAAATTTACAATCAAAATCTTGCTTTCATTAATATACATGAGACCAAAGACAGAGCAACATGGTTCCAAGTCAAGAATACAATCTATACATACAAGAGAAATTACTCAAAAATTAATAGATGATTTTTATCATTTGAAAATATCAAGCAAGTTTTTCTCTTTTTCTAACATTAAACAACGCTATCCAAAAAACCCTTTATTTAGATAAAAAAGAATTACATTTGCCTATAGCTTAAAAAAAAGACTTCAAGAGCAGTCTGAGTATACGCCAAAGTTAGCATCAATTAGTTATTTGACATACAAGTCATATGTATAATATTTCAATTATAATTCTTTAAACTGACTTAGATCTACATGACTGTATGTATAACTATTGGTTAAGATTTTTTAAAATTCAATTTTGTTCTAGAACTTTTAGATTAGGCAATAGAAAGGGTCAATCATAGAACTACTTTCCATTATTGTTTACATAAACGGGGTATTTCCATTATTGTTTACATAAATGGAAGAAAATAAAGAAGTTCAGACACATATCAGATTGCAATGAAGAAAAACATTAAATTAAAGTATCATAGACAAAAAAAGTATTACTTCTAGCTGAAGTACTAAATGATTCAAATTTAATTTTAATGCATAAAAAGCTTCATTCAAAAGTCTGTATTACCAGATTAAAAAAGCAAATTTTGGAATGTTTTGATTCAAAATATCGAGGACACACAAATACATGCAAAATGTTTCTTTCAAATGAATACATCACCAGATTACACAAGTATGACATAACTAGATAAAATAAAAAGTTAAATAACGTATTCTACACCATACTGTGTAAAATATAAATCACTTTTCACCAGGTCCTGACTTGCTAGACTTCCCTAGTGGCTGAAAGTAGAGAATTGAAAGGTTAAAACAATATAAAATTTTTCATTTTTTTTTAAAATTGGATTTAATGCCGTGTCAACACAATTTAGGTCATTTTACAACGTCCAGGGCACCTAACCTAGCTTTCCTGGACCCTTGTCTATAACCAGTACTCACCTACCCTTCCACAAGGCCGGAAACTTCTCCATATTATCTAATCAATGGAGGAAAATTGACATATTGGTCAAATTTTCATGGAAACGTATAACCTCCCCGGGTGGGATTCGAACCCGCACCCCCTCGCGCACGAGATTCCAAATCCCGGCGTGCTAACAACTGCGCTATCGACCTGGGTTAACAATGGTGTCAAGAGCGTCCTGACTTTCGATACCTTATGAGGTCTCTTGTATTGTTTATAAATTCTTAACTATATGTACAGTACTGGTTTACATGGGACTCAAACTCAGATAGATTTATCCATAATATGGCCAAACAGTTATTGACAAGAAATGATTTTTCAAAATTTGCCTATTCACTGACCCTGCTTTTTATGAAGCAGAAACTAAAAATTTTAAGGCCATATTCAGACAAACAATGGTCAATCATATACCATTATACACAGAATATAGCTTACCTTTATAAATACATGAGAAGGTAACATTTTCTGTATGATAGGATCCATAGTTCCAGGATATCTCTGCATATTTAGATGCATCTTGGGTAAAGCTACATGACCCGCTATCAATGGAAACAAATTATATGTCATCTCAAATGGTTTACCTGGTAACAGTCTAAAATGAACCTGAAAAAAAGTATTTTTATTATTTTTTTATAATTCATTTTAGCTTAATTGCGAAACAAAAAGCCAGTTGTATAAGCATCTCGCTACATAGGACTTTGTGCCCTGGTACCTTTCTTACACCAAAAGGAATAAGTATTAGATATCAAAGAGATACATAGCAATAGACTTAGGCAAAAAGCCCAATTTCTTCCTGGTCTGCAAGTACAGAGCAGTAAAAATAAAATGTCTTGCTCTCAGAAACAAACAGGTGAATTTTGGATGTAATTAGAACCAATGCAAATCTGGCTATACCATAATTACCAGACCAATAGTAAAATAGAATTCAAAATATGAAGGTAGCAGACTCCATGTTTTAAATTAAAACAAGGAAATGTGTTAGAAGCTGCAGCTTTGTTTTAATAAAACAAGTGCCTTTTAAACTAGGTATTTTTAATATCGTTCACTTCAGTTTCCTTTCAGTCCCTTATGCAATCAACAAACTTAACCTTTTACTGGTTGGACATCGGCAAAAATTTGCCAACTTTTTTATCTTAACACAACAGGGCTATTTCAAGGTGCTCTTATTTCATTACTATGGTAGTTGATACATGTTTACAGAGTTGCAATTGAGCAAAACTAATCCCTGGGTGATACACTTCATTAGAACCCCAATCCTAGGCACCATGGCAATGCTAGGGCAGTGCAAAATGAACATAATATGCAGTGCCTAGTCTTTTTAACCCTAGATTTGCATTTCTTTCAGTTTTCATTTTTCCAAAAATGAGGCCTAAAGAGCTCATCAGTGATTAAAAAATATGTTATTCTTCCATCATTTTGAAGCACTTGATGACCCAGATTTTTTTCTGTCGATGTGTGATGCTGTGCCCCATTCAAACCCCAACAAAGGCACATACCATCCCTGGGACCCCCATCTTTTGATGGGTGGGCACACAAAAGACATTATATTAAAGGCAATTTTTATTAAGCACTAAATTCAATAAAAAAACATTAATTTCAAGTCCTGTGGCAGCCATTATGAAGGGTTGGGATGAAAAATGTAAAAACACAGAATTGACCAGTAAATGGTTCAGTTTCCTAAATACAATAAACCATTGCATGACTTTACCTATTAGCATATTTAACAACGGTTTACATGTTACAGTTTAATTGTACCACAAAAGAGCACATGATCATATTTGTGGGTAAATGTATTAAAATATCAAAATAAAAGGTCACACCCAGAATGGTCAATTCAGAAATGATAATATATAAATAACACATGGCAGTGAGGGTGACGGTACAGATTATCAACCCGAGGATAATAATATCAACAGTGGCGCTAGCCGAGGTTGATATTATTTTTCAAGGGTTGATAATCTGTACCGTCACCCTCACTGCCATGTGTTATTTGTTTAATTATACCGAACAAAACTGTAACATGTAAATATTTATTAAACAACAAATAACAACACAGTAAAGACAACTATCAATACAATAAAAAAACTGAATTATTTATAAACTAGGGGAAGTAACTCGTAAATCATGGCTACTAATTGTTAATAAGTGGTCTCCCTTAGATAGCGGGTAATATAACAATGTGATCGAAAAAAATATCACCCGCTCAGGTATAGGGCTTTAGCATAGGGAAATTCCAGTGAGGTATAATAAATCTAAATACGTACCTGTTTATTTCCAGAGAACATGAAAGAATCACTAGGTTCCATATTGACTTCAACTTCCTGTGGGTACCCAGTTCTGTTATATATCACATAACAAACAGGTAACAAACATTTCATGTTACCATATGCTGGTAGTTTAAGTTCTACAGATATAGGTATATGTTCTATGTTTACTGTAGGTAAGGTAAACAATGTTGTCACTGACGGATGATCTAGGTTACCTCCTGTATCATCCATACGCCTGTAAAACAATATTTAGGACATTACATTTAATCTACCATAATTTACATATTTTAAAATAAATCACGGTTTAAAATTCCGCAGGAGGGGGATCTAATCATTATATAGAAAACAATATTTAATCCAACATGATTTGACTGTGAATAATAGACCCAATTCGAAACTCAAATTTGTGGCTTTTTTTGCCTGTGTACAGGCGGTACTATGTTTGTTGCACATTATTGCTAAAAAGCATGAAATATGGATTAAATCCTATCGTTCTTTGTACACATATTTTCATTGTGACAGTGAAAGTTTGTTTGTACAGCTGGGGAAACCAGCCGTGTTCAGTAACTACTGTTAGCTAACGTTACGGGTACGGGAGAACTCAACCCGAAGACAACTCAACCTGTGCAATACTTACTCAAAGTTGGGACAACTCAATCCATTAGTAGAAGATTGAGTTGTCTCTGGATGAGTTGTCTATGGATTGAGTTGTTCTGACACTTCCGTTACGGAACATTTTGGAACGTTCAAGGTAACTGAGCACGCTGCTGAAATATTTGAATTTCGGACATAGTCTATTCAGATGTGGAGTTATTTAACTACAACTACTATATGCCAGTGTGGTTAATTATGTCAAATCTCAATTGTAAACAGCAATTTATTCCCTGACTTATCACTAAGGTTTGAATAATCAGACCATTTGTTTTAAAATTAATAATAAAGTGGCAAGTTTTATGCAATATACATTTACTTTGTAAAAAAGTTAAAATTCCAATTATTTTGAATGACGAATGTTTGATAAAATACAATCAACAATTGGCTGATCTTTCAAATTGTGGTTATTGGAAAACTTTCAAATTGTGGTTATTGGAAACTTTCAATTGTGGTTATTGGAAAACTTACGTAACTTAAAATAGAATTTATAATAGTCAGTCTCTAAATTTCCCAATGACATGAACAACCAAGTAAATGGTTCAGTGTAAAACTATTCTAACTACATGTGAGAAAATAAAGTATGTAGATTAGTTATGCACTCACCCATTAAAATACATTAAATAGTCAGATTGACAAAATCTCTAAAGCAATTTCAAGGATTTAAATTAGGCACTTTAGTCAGTTATCTTTCCCTGATAAAATCTGAAGCAATCCAATTGGTAAGTAGGTCCTTACAGTTGGAATTCTTGAATTTTATCATTGAATTCCTATGTAAGGATAACAAAATATTTCATCTAATGTCTTTCTTACTTATTGAGATATTAACAAAAGTGTGAAATTTAGATAGTTCTTTACCAAAAAATACTTAGCTTGAATTTCAAACAAATTAAATGATTTACAAAAAAGTTATTTAAGATTAACTTTGGCAAATTGACATTAAAAAGTAAGGGTAAAATCCGAGTAATCCAACTGATAGGATCTACCTATTTGAAGAGTATACAAGGGGAAATAACTAAGTCCCTTATTGTAAGAGCAGTGGTCCAGTGGTAGAACACAAGCTTAGGAATCGAGAGGTCCTGGGGTCGATCCCCATTGGGGACACTGCTAATTTCCTTGAGCAAGAAATTAACAACAAATTGTTCCACTTCACCCAGGTGTTAATAGGTACTGTGAGGGATCCTCTCCTTGAAGGAGATTTCAATGATCAGGAGTTGTTGTATAAGATTGTAAAGTCAGCTGAACATGTATATGGAAGCATCTACTTTAAGCCACACTTTAACTTTTTTTAAAGGATGCCGCATCATAAGAAGGGAAATATACTATAGTGGAAGAACATACCTCTTCCAGTGAAGAACAAAACTACCAAGAGACACTGATGTCACTGCAGTGTTTAATGATGTTAGACAGAAACATTCAGCTGCACATTCACTCTTCTTTAAACATACTGCAGAAGATAAAAACAGTCTTTAAGTATACTGGGTTTTACACTAAGTCAACACAATTTATTTTACGGCCTCCAGCACACTTCACCTAGCTTTCCTGGACCCTTGTCTAAAACCAGTACTCATCTACCCTTCCACAAGCCTGGAAACTTCTCCATATACCTTACTAATTGAGTAAAATTGACAATATTGTTAAATTTTCAAGTTTTTAGTTTCATTCTTTATTAGATTAGTTAGTTAATTAAAAAAATGATACTTTGACATATAATATCAAGCTGAAGCATACTTAGAGCTGTCTTTTTTTTCAAAAATTGTTTTCTTTCAAGTTAAATTGGGAATTTCGGATAAAAATTTGGGGAAAAAAAGATATGATTTTAGATTGGGAATATAGCCAAGAAACAGCTATAGAATTGACCAAAAATAAACACTAATATAACTAGTTTAACCATACCTCCATTCAATTGTGAAGGTGAATTATCTGTTTTCTCTATACATGAAGTCTGCAATATAAATACCAAACACAAGATTAGTAATACATTGTATACAATGAAAAAATTATAGTAATTTAGACAAGTAAGGTAATCTGGAAACCACATTAAAGCTGGATTTATAAACTTTAACACCAAAATTACAAAGGGAAATAATCCGTAATAAAGGCAGGTCGAGTTGCGGTTACTTTCTAATTCTGTTCATGGCATGACATGTTACCCTTGTATGAAGTTTCATAAAGATATGACCATAAATGGCAGAAATATATGGTAAAGAAAAACTTAAACGCAATTGTTAACGACACAGGATGCCTGACCACTTGCCAGTCCGCCTGCCCACCCATCCACTCACCCACCCGCCCATGTTTTGCCAAACTATTAGCTGAATTTTTTCGTTGAAAAATCCAGCTAAAAATTTGTTATTAAGTGAAATAAATAGGTCATATTACATTTTGTTTGCTGGCAATTCCTGAGTCTTGCATTATAAGAGTTTAAGATATAAGAATGCATTGTATATTGAAACATATTGAATACCATAATAATCATGGGTCATGCAGAATATCTGTTTTAAACAGTCTTAACAAGAGCTTTACTAAGCAGGGCAAAATATTGTCTGGTTCCCAGTTGTACTTTGACAGGTAAAAGTACGTCAGGCAAACCATGATCATGGCCGTGCCCAATGTAATGAATTAGGTATTAGATAATTATGTTTTCAAATGATCATTTCTCACTAAACAGGCTTAAATCAAAGGATCATTGTACAAGAATTAAAGTGGATACTTTTTTTAGTTGTTCAGTTACATTTGTGCTTAATAAAGTATCTGAAATTCTAATGAGACTAATCCACGTCCGAATTGTGTTCACTAGAAACATGTTTTTGTTAATCCTTCGCTAAATACAAGTGTAATCAGAAAAATCGAAATCAAATTACCTATATAGTACCGAACTTCTACTAAAGTAACTGTCGTCTGCAAATGATCATGCAAGATTTAGAAAACGTAATACAACGTAATACCTGAATAATAACTGAGGAGGCTGTCATGATCACGGCTTGCCTGACCCGATAACGATAGTGGTAAGGGGCAAGTAATCCAGACTAGGCCAAATATGCCCAAAGATGGGTAAACTTGAAACGAGAGTAACAAGAATTGAAGCCAAGTAATGAAGGAGTAGTTGTCTGCACAAGAATTAGTTTATAGTATATAGAAAAGAAATATTTCAAAGGAAATTGATGGAATTTAAATGATGTCCCCCATTTAAGTATATATAAAAGGGAAATAATTCAAAAGTAAATGATTAAATTTGAATAATGTCCTTTTTATGCACAACCAGACTTCATTATCTATCAACAGTGAGTTTCAAGAAAAAAAAGTCAGGTAATAAAGTAGTTCTTGTTTTCACAAGAATATGTTTATAAATTAATAAAAGGGGAACAACCCATAAGTAAATAAAGACATTTGAGTTATGTCCCCTTCATGCACAACTAGAAGCATCATTCGGAACTCCTTGGCCATTCCCTACGAATAACCTCGGACATATTTAGACGCCATTTTGGAAAAACCGGTGTTGAAGTAAACAAATGCACGATCTTTAAGGCGATGACTGAAGTTTCGTTTTTAGTCCGTAAATTTGAAATTGCACATTTGAATGATACCGATGAACAATATTTCGTTCAATTCAAAACAAATAAATATGTTTAGACAAAGATCTGTGAGTATACTACAAGAACTATTTCGTGTAACCGTTACGTGCTTCGCCTCGCGTAGGTAGTAAAATCACCAAAATCCAGTGAAGAACCCCCGCGAATCCTTCCGAGATTATTCATTCATGAAAGGTCGAGGGTGTTCGGAATGCTAGAAGCATGAAAGTTTTAAAAAAACAATTCCTACCAGTTGTAGATCACTATCCTGTATATCAACAGCCCATGGTGATGTACATTTAATCTCTGGCATCATTATAAATGGTTCCTCAGCTTGTATGGCTTCAATTGTCTCAAACTGTAAAATTGTATACACCAAAGTCTTAAGCTACAGTCCCATAGGCATAAAAATAGCTGTGAGGGCACAGTACGGGCACCGTGCGATCAAGTTCCACAAGGACCAGTATGAACTCTTGCGTACCCGTACAGACTGTTACATTTTTACCAGGGTCCGTGAGATAAGCCCAGGATACCCGTAGCAGTTTCAGAGTCAAATCGTGAACAAAATCGTGGCCAAGTATGGATTAAACATGCATATCTTCCAGCTACGGCTCTGTACGGGTGTGTTGTTTTGTACCATGTGCGTACCGTCACCTTGATACTCAAGGCTTCCCACAGCCTACAACTGTCTGCACGTATGGGTCTGTAACAAGCCATGATTTTACGGGACTGAGGCATTACATACACATGTATACATGTATATATGGGATTTAAAGCTTCAACAGAGACATTAGTCACATAACTAAATAGCAGGAAATGTGGCTCAACCCAATTGTCTATCATGCATACATAGTTTTATACAATTATTACAATTGTTTATCTATTAAAATGTGAAATTTGCAACAGAATATGACACTATACAAAATTAAAAACTCTTAATAAATATACAAGTAATGCATAAACTTTTTAATGTTTTGTGTGAGCAAAAATAGCAATGTTATCAAAACAAGATATGAAATACTGTGTTAACCAAGACCATTAATAAGCTAAAAAGGTAAAAATTGAATGTTATGAATTTACTGGAAACTTACTTTCAACAGAGCTTTTTTCAGTACTTGGGGAAGGGCCCTAGGGCCTTTTTAAATATATAACCTTTGTGGAAACTTTATTGCAATTTCATAGAAAGGGGAACAAAATATCCAAGATAAACTCCAAATTTGGGGAAAACTGCATGATTTTAAAGAAATATCAAGAGGGGAAGGCGCCTGTTAAGAGCCCCTGTTATATAAGGAAAAAAAGGCCAGTTTCAAAATACTCAAACAGACAAATTTCATAAAAATAGAGTAATTAATTCTCAAAATACAGAAATCCATGCTGCACACTGAATAACTTTCAACCATGAAGCTATTATATGGAATTCTATACAATCCAAGAGGTTTAAAACTAGTATTGAGCATAATGGTAACACCTGGACAACCCAAGTTTTGAATACCATTTACTAATGTTTTATGCCAACATTTTGAAAATTTCACGGAAAAAGGCCAGAATCCCCCTGACATTTTACCAGAATCTGCACTGCCACATAACAAGAACAATATAACAAATGAGAAAAGATGCACTGATATTACACAGCATTAAAATACAAACATTACCTTCATATTCATAAGTTTTACAGACACTTCAAAAGCACTAACAGTAGATAGATTGATAGATTCTGTCTTAGAACAAGCACATGGTATAGTATGTCCATTAATAGCTACATTTATATTGTACTCAACCTGTAAGAGAGAAAAATCACTGTATTATACATATCTCTGAGTTATTTCTACTATAAATCAATCAAAGGGGGGTAATTGGAAAGTGCACAAGACAGAGTTACAGTTCTTGTTCTCTCTACTTTTCAACTAACGAGGAACAAGCATATCAGATTTTAAGTCAGTTGAAGTAGAAACTTACAAGTTTTGTCCTTGACTAGTCAAGAAGACAATGCTCACCGATTTTTCTACAAATAACAGTGTAACATTTCTAGTTTGGGGTGCACAATAATACTGCTTTTTGTATTGTGTTGTCCTATCTGGCCATGGAGATGGTTTTGATTGGCCGCAGTAGGCAAGCAAGTGGCCACTATTCACCGCCTGTTTTGGAGCAATATCCTTCAGGGGGAAATTAGAATGGCTGCAGGTGCCCACTATTTGAAGGTGGCCGTTAGTACAAGTTGTACTGTAATAACAATATCAACAATACTAACAATAATAATCATACACTGTATTATTAATTACAATAATAATCATATTACTAATAACAATTATAATAAATTTTAATAATAATAACAATAAAAATAATAATAACAATAATAATAATAATTACAAGGCAATGACTGTGAGTGAAAGGCAACAGAGAATTATAGTCAACAGCTATTACCACTCAACCACAGAGCTAAGTCAATCTAGCTATTCCAATGTGTAAAACCACTACAAACCTGGAATGTTATATGTTTAGATCCAGTCTGTAAACATTTAACAAATATAGATTTCTCTCTTAACTCTCCTTTCTCCATACTTCCTAAATCTATAAATGATAACTGATTGATGACAATACCATCAAATACTGCCTGATCAACGCTTAGATGAGCTGTAAACATAAATTACAGTTGAATTACGGATTTTTGACATGCCATTTTTGGACATTCAGGGAAACTTGACTTAGACTGGCAGTCACAACATTTTCTCCTATATATTTCATTTTAATCATGCAATTATTCGAAATTCAGTATAAAATTCGACAACTTTTCATACTCCGAAATTTTTCTCCATTTAATGACAATTTCGGCATTTTGCCTTTTTCTAACATAGATATTTATAAAAAAAAATTTCATACATGTATCTGTGATGAGACTCAGCGAACTTAATTTATTATATTTTCACTATTTAAACCCATATTCTATAATAATACAAGCTGTCCTGTATCAATTTTGATGTTATGAGTATTTTGGCACAATATTTAAGGTCATTTTGACGTTCAAATGATGACGTCACTGATGTCAAAAACAATTATAAGTATTCATTGTCATGTAATTGTAAAAATAAATCATGTAGTGGTATTTTTATAAATATCTATGTTAGAAAAAGGCAAAATGCCGAAACATCATTCAATGGAGAAAAATTACAGTGTGTAGATTTTTTTTGTATCCAACTGGATACTTTATTTGGATAACATTTCATACATGTAGTACGCTAAACATTAATTTAGCTAAAATTTGATACGATTTTTCCGGAACTCCGAATACTGAACTCTGGTTGCGAAGTTTTTCACACCTCTGATCTGTCAACCTTTGTAAGTATAATATAATCCCTATTGTTTAATATTGATAACATATTACGGCGTGTGCACAAATCTTGAACATTTTGCAGGCTGTTGCGGTGGTCATATGACATCTACCATTTCTCTTCTATTCAGAATAAAAGGGTATCATTGTTCATAATCAGTCTGCTGCTCAATATTGCACACAAAAATGATTTTGTTTATGCTAAATTTAAATGATATAAAATTTTTTTCAAGCTGATGCTTTTGGGCCATTACTCACTGAAGCTGGCAAATAATTGCCATCATGACCTCATGTGTCATGTAGTATCCTCTAGTCAATACATAGTTGAAATTTGGAGTCATAATACTATCAATAATAAGGAGCAATAGTATACTGTCATTAGAAGAAAATTAAATAAAATGCAAGGTAAAGTGATTACAACATTGCACTGGTTGTCGCAAATAGCGAATTTTGGTTAAGTCTGGTATACCGGATTTAAGGTCAAAGAGTTCACCGGATCATAATCCCGTGGTATAGGATCCGCAGGATCTCACTGAGAATATATACTCGATAACCCGTGTAAACGGGGTTGGACCAGGAGGTTAGATGGGTAACACAAATTTTGGCTTAAGACATTTCATAGATATTTTGATAAATAATTAGTTGAATTAATATTTATGTTAATACAAAAAGGACTTAAATAAAGTAGTGTAAATTGTCAACATGTGTTAGTTTAATATTAATGTGGATGTAGAAAAACCAGCGATAAATATGAGAGGTCTAACCAGTATCAACATAGAAGTCTAACCAGTAACAACTTGGAAGTCTAACCAGTAACAACTTAGAGAAACTACACCACACTGGTAATAATTGGTTAGTCAGCTCTGCATTATAGGGTGTTCACCTTGGATTGGACAATAGCAAAATAAAGCTAAAAGCTATTGTGCAACAAATATGGTTTTCACTAACGAATCATTTAACTAAGTATTAAACATATAAGCAGAGAAAACATTATCTAAAACAAGTCTACTTACTTGATTTATCATTTTCCTCTTTCTCAGGAACCAAAACTGACAACCTGAATAAAAGACAATAGTTGATGTAACGTAACAAATTTATACCCTTCAATGGTTGCCTGATTTACAAACCTCTAATTACCTCATAATAATAGTCTAAATGACCATTGATATAACTAGACCGATCACTGAATGTGAAAAATACCCCCGCCCCCAAAATGGGTGTCAGTCAACGAATTGGGTGCTGAGAAAATGAGCTGACAAGATTTTTCATCAAAGGGCTAAAACTCTACAAAAAAATCAATGGAACGTAACCAAAATATGATATGCACATGTTTGCCTGATGTCTAGTATATGTGTTAAGTTTAAATAGGTGCTGAGAAATTGAGCAGACGTGGAAAAAACTACAGACTAACCGACCAACTAACCAACAAGCTAACTCCTATATACCCCCTAAAATTATTTTGGGGGTATGCTACTCACAATTTGACAAGGGCCATTGTTTAAGTTTAATGTTTAAAAAAATTTTATACAATAAACCACTTAAGTTCCAGATTTTTTGTATAGCTTGTGTATTCCTACACAAACATTTGCACTGTGATATAATTCCTTTTCTCTAAAGTGAGATTAATTTGCATGAAAAAAACATTAACTACCTGGGCATGTCAAAGAGAGTTGTAGTGGCATCCCATTCAAATGCAAGGAAATGTTCTCAGACATGGGGAAGGTCACAAATCATGCAGACAACCGTTTTTGTGTGCTTCAATTACAATGTTATCTCTTTATGACTACAAAAACCCTCCACGATGAGACTCAGAATACAACAGGTATTCAGAGGCGCGTTGCCTAAGCATGTCGCTAGGTATCATAAAGTGACTTCCTGTTTGCAGACAATTTGTTTTTTATGTTTGACTGACTAAAGATGAATTGAAATTAATAAATATTTGTAATTGTTCATATAAACATATGTTTTTGCAATGATTTTAAACTTTTTAAAGACTAATATAGTTTGAAATCGCCCCGAAAACATGCAATTGCAATAAGCGCAAAAGTGTATCTGCACAGGCTGCCATCTTGGTTTGTGACGTAAATAGCAAGCCGTTTCCTAAGAGGTAGAGCTACAAAAAAGCGCTTTTTCATAGCGATACGTAGCAAAAAATCATTAGGCAACGCGCCCCAGGTTTCATTATGTTGTCACACTGCATCATTTGGCAGCAGATCTTATAATGAAAATTTCTGCACAGGAAGAAGCAAAATGGGTAGAAAGTAGAGAAAAATGGCAAGATTCAGTGCCATGCATTTCTACTATACATTTATATAAACATGTGCTAAGCAGTGCCAGGGTTCAACTCTTATAACGAGATTCCAAGAATCCTAAAAACTTGGTAGGAACCCCTGTGATTTTAGCTAGGGATTCCATAAGCATCCCTGAAAAATTTCACTACATATATATATGAATTTGAGTTTCCATAAACTGTTTATCACAATTTGCGTCTGCAAACCTGTATCCATTTTTTTCTTTTATTAGAGGAATCCCTAATGCTATTAAAGGACAAATCTCAGAATTTCTGACAAGGGATTTCTTTGGGATCTCTGATAAATCAGTTAAAGTGGAACCCTGTAAGCACCATCTTTATACATGTAATGACATTCTACAGATACAGATGTTTGATACACTTACACAACATTGTCAATAGTTACTTCTTCATTATTCTTCACAGTAACTTGTATAAGATAGAATTCATTCTGTAAACTAGGGGCTTCATGATTTAATGTAATATCTAGCAACGCTGGTCTGGATACAATCCTATAATAAAAACATATACAATGTAGATAGATTGTTTTTACCTGTAAGACAAATAGCAAGTTAATTAAATCAACAAAAGTATATAACAAAATGTCAAATTTCTGAACAGATTGACCATTTGTCATGTAAAATTTGAACAAAATATAAAAATATAAATTTTGTTTTTTGTAGGTTTTTTAATAGGAAATGCCATTAATCATTAAGACAACTCTTCCACAAGGAGTCCATTCAGGGCTTTTTCAGCCTATCTCACGGGGCCGATAATCGGCCCCGTTCCCAATGCCAAATAACTACCATTTTTCCCAATTTCAAGAAAAAAATTCCCAATCTCGTTGAAAAATTCCCCTTTGAATAAGATGCCTTTGGACTTAACAAAAGAAATCACGAAACTTCAACTTTCGCGGATCGTTTGTTTACTTTTGATCGGTGACCCGTGAATTCCGCTGTCCGTGAAAATCATAAGTAAAATTTATCAAACTCCCCGCAGCGGTTATCTCCCTTTATCAAATCAATGGGCCGACTTGATTTGCCCGGGCGGCTCAAACCGGCGTACGCCGATTCAGAAACGGCTACCGGCGATTCGCTCTATTTGCTCCGAGACTGAGCCGGGTCATCAACCAGCGCACGCCGAATGCGCCGGTTTCGTTAGAGCGGCTAGCGGCGAGCATGTGACGAATATGGCTAAAAATAGATACAGGTGAAACCATTATTATAAAATTTACTATGATTATGGACAAAATACTAATTGATGTGTTCAATAAACCTCTCTCACACGTCATTTGTGTTAGAATTATATTACAAGTACACATTTTACTCGCCAGACACGAATTTAACATTTTAACTACTGAAGTGGGTTTATTTACTACACTGCTTGAAATGAGACCGTCTGCAACAGTAATTAGTTAGCCGGATCGCTTGATTCATATGTCACACCGGGGCGAGCCGATCGGCGAGCGGCTTACGCCAGTTTATGAGCCGCCCGGGCAAATCAAGTCGGCCCATTAACAAGTAGCAAAGCGTGACGTAAGCACTGTGAGGAGTTTGGAAATTTATTCGTCGCACTGCGGGTTATTCAACGTAAAATAACAGTAAAAACTAACAATTTTGTCATCAATTTACCTTTTAATAGCCTTTATTAAGTTTATAACGCACAAACTTATGTTCTATTGTTTGAAACGAAATCACACGAACCATTACGATGTATTGTCATATATTTTCGCGACCACCGCAAGATCGCAAATTCGTTTGAAACATTTTTGATCCGCGTTTGTTATAAAATAAATATTTGTTTATATTTTTCATCTTGATTAAACAATAGTTGCCTCAGGGAGCAACACAAACAAAAAATTGATTCTGTTTTCGTACGTGTGCTCTCAAAATAAACCCTAAATAACAGTGGTTTTCTTCTTTGTCAACAATATCTTAACTGGTTTAGTTTTAAGAATTTTCGTCTGACATATCTGCTTATGTTTTAAAACAAACAGTTACAAAATTATTTTATTTAACACCAATACACCTTGGCAGAACCCATTGTGAAGTGTTGTTCAATACTGTAACTTTCATTGGTTACCAACTTACCAGGGATGCACAAAAATGTTTTTGATGATTCAAGGTCTCAGACATATTTCATTACGTTTGAAAATAAAAATAACTTATCATTTTTTTCATATTATTTTACTTGTAAAGAGAGCATGGAATTTAAGAAATAAGGAAGTAATCAAGTACAATCAAAATAAGAATCATAAAAATTACGGATACATGAGAATTTGCAATGAATACTTTACTGAATTGTCAGAACAAACTCTTGAATGGCACTGCAACACCTTCAGAGACACCAAAGCAATTGTTTATGCATACTGTATAAAGATTTATTGCAGAAAAAATAAATTATGAAATATCCAAATTGGTTTGATTTGTCAATATTTTTTTCCCAAATCTGACTATTTACCGTGTTAAAAATTCCCAATTTAGGCAGGGGCCTTTTTCCCAAAACCCCCTGAAAAAGCCCTGCCATTCACTGGTATCGAAAATGATAATACAAATCCACTTTTCCCAGAAGGGTGGAGTCAGTCACAGTCATGAGTCAACCCAGGGAACTCTGGATTTTTAATACAACTCTCTCTCACTGCCATGATACTAAAATAAATTAAAGTATAAACTAAAACACATTATACATAATCCAGCTCTCTCTCACTGCCATGATAATAAAATAAATTAAAGTATAAACTAAAACACATTATACATACTTGGTAGAAGGATCAATTTCAATCTGATCCCAATCAATAAAGTTCTTGTTTTGTCTCTTTGGTAACAATGTAAGAGCTGTTTGTATAGGTGTAACAGCATCCCCTCCTGCACCAACCCATGTCATCACAGCACATCTAGCAGTCTCTGAACCCATTACTACACATACACCAGTTATCTGTATGGATAAAAAACAACAACATTAATAATGCTTTATAATATGGTGCATACTTTTCTATATATCAACAAAGAACAAATTCTAGCATTGTGTAATGGCTCAGTCCAATAAAATCGTAGCTTGTTGCTGACCCGTACGTGCTGACAGCCGTAGGCCATGGGAAGCCTTCCGTATTGAGGTGACGGTAAAAAACAACACACTCGTACGGAGCTGTAGCTGGAAGATAGGCAAGTTCAATCCATACTTGGCTTCGACATCTTCTTAACATTTTGGCGTGCCGGGTATCAGATACAGAAAATATTGAACAAATCATGACTTACCTCAAGCTGGCTCCCGACATCTTCTTGTACAGGTAGGAAAGAAAACTTATAACATTTAGGTGTGCCAGGTACCAGATATAGATTTCCTTCTTTACTTTCTGATTCTGAGGCAGCAGATATACCATGTCCATCTATAACTTCTAGATATTGGTTATACATCTATAAATATACATAATAACTTTACATTGAGTGATTATCTTCAAAATAGACCTAATCCGGAATTCAAATTTATCGGGTTTTCCGTCCGTGCACAGGCGGTACAAACAAAGTTTTCTACACATTATTGCTAAACAGCACGAACTATGGATTAAATCCTATTGTTCTTTTTACACTTGTTTTCATTGTAACAGTGAAAGTTTGTTTGTACCTCAGGGGAAAACCCAAATATTTGATTTCAGGATATAGTCTATTAGTCGAGAAAGGTGTTATTCCAGGCATTGATAAAATACTAGATATTCATGGGCACATATACGTAGATTATAATTCAAGGGTAATACAATTTTTAAGACATTATATTCAAATTCAACATGGAGGAATCCTTAGATAGATTAAATATGCATGGTTTAAACATAGATGAACTTTAAAATTGAAACAGTGATTAGATCCAAACATAAATTTTGTTTTTTCTGACCAACAAGAGTGAGAGCTTAAAGAGTTAAAATGATTATCAAGGATCTTGTCCTTCCATCATAAATTAGTAATATTTTATGCGATTCTGTGCAACTTTTCAAACTAACAAAAATCACAGAAAAAGTGACTTACTTATGAAGATGCATTAAAGAAGAATGTTCAAATTGTATTTACTATTTGTAATAATGTTTTCAAATCAATGGTAAAATTTCAAAAATTATCTATATTCCCACTATACAAAGACATTAGGGCTGCTGTGAGTATTCGAGTACTCGGATATTCCCGATCTCGACCAGAAAATAGAGTACGAATATTAGTTACGTCCAAAATCGTCGGATCGCGATCTATTTAGCTTATTTAACACCGAAAAAGAGTCGCACTATTTATGGAAATTTTAATTTATGTAGGGACTGAATTATCTTGTGTCAAAATTTCGATTGATAAACATTTAAACAAAAATGTTATCACTGAAAATGCCCATAAAATGTCTGGCAATAGAAATGTTTGGAGTACATAGTTTTCCATATAGTAAAAGCTTCTGTAATTCTTCACTTGTTTTTTGTTATAACATGAATTCCTGTATGCTCCTCCATTAACAAGTGATTTGTGGTTTGATTCTTGAATCGCTACACATAAACCCTGGTTCGGATCAGATCGCCACAAGCTTGACAATCCACAGCCCTAAAAGAGATACAAGAAAAAGTAACTTACTGGGTTATTAAGTGATACACTGACTTTGGAGAATCTAACAGGAAATGGACATCTAACACGTAGATAAACTTCTACCTCAACTTCCTGGTCAGCGGCTACAGTAACACTAGTGAACCTTGCTTTACATTCAACTATAATATAATATACAATAGTTACATAACATTTTTATATACTGGGTTTAATGCAGTGGCAACACAACAGGGCTTATTTTATAGTGACCAGTGCACTTTATTTACCTTTCCCAGACCCTTGTCTATAACCAGTACTCACCTACCCTACACAAGGCCGGTTACTTTCCCATATACCTTATTATTAGAGGAAAATTGACATTATTGTTAAATTTTCATAGAAGCGTATAACCACTCAGGGTGGAATACAAACCCATACCTCCTACAAGACACTACATTTGAAAGAGCAGTAATGATATTTTATACCATAGTAATGGTTACACATGTACATGTATATATATTTCTATGTCATATTTTCAATTTCTCATGTATTGGTAAAAGATATTGTTTAAACTAAAATATTTGTATCAATTTAGAACTGCACAACCTATTTCATCTGTTATACAAATGATCATTTTTCAAAGGATATGTCATAAGATGTAGTTTTATACATTTTAAAATACACTATATTGTTGCTACTGTAATTGGGGACCTAAGTCAATTGTTTCCCCTTGTAAACTCTTCAAATAGGTAGGTCCAATTAGTTGGATTACTCGGATTTTACACTTACTTTTGAGTTTTTTGTAAATCATTTAATTTGTTTAAAATTCAACCTAAGTATTTTTAGGTTTAAGAACTATCAAAATGACATCACTTCTGTTAATATCTTCAATAACAAAAAATATATTAGATGTAATATTTTGTTACCCTTAAATAGGACTTCAATGATAAAATCCGAGGATTCCAACTGTAAGGACCTACTAACCAATTGGATTGCTTCAGGTTTTATCAGGGAAAGATAACTGACTAAAGTCCCTAATTAGGTTTGTTGTTAATTGAAGAACACTGCAAATGTACGTCCATCATACAAGATAAACAAACAGGAAAAATATCAAGGTGTGAACAAATATAAACACTTTAAAACAGTAATAGAATTAAAAATAAAGGACTCAAATTTATAAAACCAACATACCACAAGGAACAATATTCTGCATTTCTACATTGAAAACACAAGGTTCAAATACTGGTGCCCAGAGTTGTCTAGCATTCTCAATACAAGCCGGGTCTAAACCTGTCTCTATCTCTGGTGCATCATTCTATAATACAATCAAGAAATATTAATTATATTACAATCAACAAGAAATGTAATGTGGAAACCACATTAAAGTCGGATTTAAAAACTTTAATGCAAAAATTACAAAGGGAAATAATCCATAATAAAGACAGGTAGAGGTGTGGTTACAGTCTAATTCTTTGTTATGGCATGGTATGTTATCATTGTATGAAGTTTCATAAAGATCTGACAAAAAATGGCAGAAATATATGAAAAAAGAAAAACTTTAATGCAATTGTTAACAACATACGACGCCCACCCGCCCACCCGGGTTTTGCCAAACTATAATCCAAATTTTTTCGTTCATAAATCTGGCTAAAAATCAAGCTAAGCATACATTGATTAAAAGAAAACATGTTTAAAAGGGAATCAGCCTTATAGTTAAAAGAATGTCAACAATTTTAGACAGACCATGAAACTTGACATTGACTTGAAAAGACAGCTGTTCAAATGCTCAATAATTAATGCTTGTTTTTCAGCAAGCCCACTTTCTCTTAAAGGAAGGGGGCATAGCTGGACTGGTAACGTTTGGATAGCCATCTCCACATAGGTTAAGAACCCACCTTTTTCCTTGAGCAAGAAACTAAATCCCAATTGCTTTGTACAATTTAACTTACTTTATAATCATGTCAGATATAATTATAGTATAAACTAAATAAAACAAATATTTAGTAAAATCCCACTTACAGACATGACTCTCAACAAATTCATCTGTATTCTGGTCTTCTCTTCAGCAGAGCAAGTTGTATCTGATCAATTGTTAAGATAAAACAACAAGTATCAGCTCTGACAATGACTTGTACATGTATACCCCTCAAACACTATGACAAGGCAACCTAGTTTTTTACCCCCTTTTATCATTGATTAAGCATGATGTACATTACAATGCTGAGGCAACCTAGTTTTTTTACCCCCCCCCCTCTTAACCCTTGATTTGAGCATGGCCTATGTTGTTAGTACAATGCGGAGGTGACCTAGTTCTTTACCCTTCCTTCTTGTTACCCTGAATTTAAGGTTTCAAAAACTTACATAAATATACAAGTATTATGAGTTTTGTGTAGTTAAACATTGTAATTAGTACTATAGTTATATAATGGTATCGGTATCAGTATCATTAAAAATACCATATCGTTTCATTGGTACCAGTATCATTTCGTTCCTAATGGTATCCATCCCTAATCATGACGTCAAGTGCATTATAAAAGCTGTTAAACAACTATTGAAGGCCCTTAATGCAATTAACTTATAGTATAAAAAGTATCAAAGGATACATGGACCAATCAGTTCAACACAATTTATAACATAATCCTGAACTTTTCCAGTGAGGTAAGCACATTTTAGTGATATAGTCAGTATGGATGTCAGTAATGGCCACCATCTTTCTCCACGATAATCCCATGTTACTTTACTAAGTAACCTGAAAAAGGACACAAAATACTGTCAATACATTATTTACATGTATGCTAATTATACACTGAGGTCTTAACAAGAAACTTTCATTAACATTGGACATTTGGTCCAGCAAAATTGAATCTTTTACTGGAGTAAATGAAAGTTTGCTGTACCGAAAAAAATCTTAAATATATACATCATTTTTTGTTCAAACTTTGATTCTTGAATGTCAGCCAAAAATTTATTAAACATTTTACAACGCCAACATCTAATCTTCATCCTGATTAATTGGGGTTTAGATTTATTAACAGTAAATTTATGACACCTGCCTGGCTAGCTCAGTGGGTAGAACTCAACTTACTCAAGTCTACAGATTAAGGTGATGTAGGTAAGGAGAAGTGGTCCAGTGGTAGGACTCGCTAAGGGATCAAGAGGTCCTGGGTTCGATCCCCACTAGGGGCACTGCTAATTTCCTTGAGCAAAAAATTAACCTACAATTGTTCCACTCCACCAAGGTGAAATGGTTACTAATGAAAACTAACACAAAAAATACTAAGGGGAATAATCCATAATTAAGCCAGGTAGAGTTGTGATTACTTTCAAATTATGTTCATCCCTTGGTGTGTAATAATTCTATGAAGTTTCATCAAGATCTGACCATAAATGACAGAAATATATGAAAAATAAAACACTTTAACACAATAATTGTTAACAACACCGGACCACCCAATAGCCTACTGGCCCACCTGGGTTTCAACAAACTATAAGCTGAAGTTTTTCGTTAAAAAATCCAGCTAAAAATAAATAATACATAAAAGTAGTTTAAGTCACTTACATCAAAGCTCTTTGATAATCTTTGGCATGAAAATATTCCTGTCCCATTTGTACCACTGAAATAAAAAAAAATAAAATACAACACTTGAAGAAAATGATCAATTTTAACCATAATTTTCTATCAGAATTCTAAAAAAGAGTTTTAAAAAAAAATAAAAAGAGTTAAACATAATCATCGTGTTTGGTGATTTATGTAACATTAAAAAGAGTTTCCAAATACTCAAATGTATTTAATTTGGATTTAATGTTACAGTACTGTAGTATGCAGAGGTGTTAGTTTTGTCGACTATCCTGTCTAAAATGCAAAATCTTCAATTCAAGAAGAAGTAACATCATCAGTGAATGATCTAACAAGACTTTAAGATAATATAGCTAATCATAAATCAATGACAGCAGTCAACATTTGCTTGCCAAGTTCACAGCATTTAAAGAATGATATCTTAGGTCAAGTCAGGTCAGGTAAAGGGAGGTCAGATTGTCAGTCAGTTAGTCGGTCAGTTGGCTATGACAGTTCAAGTCCAGATCAAAGACAGATGAATGGACAGACAGACAGGAAGGAACAGCATACATGTATTTCACTTATACTTAAGCTCAATCTGATTAAAACCCTATCTAAAATTCTCTGCTCCCCTATTCGCTAATTTCAAATCTGGCTATTTCGTTAAGGGTCAAGTTCAGAAGACCCTTACTAATTATAATATCCATGATGCAATCTTTATGTTTAGTGACTTGTTTACATCGTCTTTGTCCCGCAATTTGAAGGATTCGTCCAATCACAGCCAGTGAATAAAACCACCAACAAATTAGCTAGCAAACCTCAGTCTAATAATAGAAATAACGAAATCAAGATGCTCTTAAGTAGTGTTTCTTCCAGATGAAAGCTTCTCATTGATTGGTCAACACATAGGTCATCTTGATGTGACCCTCAGAGCGACGGTAACGTCGGTAAGAGATTTCTATACGACAGTGTTCTTTGAGATATCTGTTCATGGAGATAGACTTAAGCTTTTATACTTACTAAGAAATCTTTTCATTCTCAGTGATTTATATTTCTTAAACTGAGCTACAGCACTATTCAATAATGGAATAATCAACCACTGAAATGACATAATTAATTCAATCAATGATTCTACATAAATTATTATGATACAAACAGTGTTAGAAATTAGTAGGTGTCAGGTTGCCCGAGACAACCACTTTTAAGTTCAGGCAACCAACATTTTTTTTTTGGGAGAGGCCAAAACCCTGCAAAGAGATTACAGTGCTTGCTCTTAAAATGATCAGTTCCCACAACCACTTTTTAATTTTGTAGACTGTTTGAAAAACAATAAACCAACTACAGTACCCAACAAAAGTTTGGAGACAAAAGAAACTTACTACAATTCTTGAATTTTGATGATTATTATTCAGAATCATTATTTTAATATATTTAAGTATGATTTGGGATGAGCAAATTTCATGAATGCATCACATTTATAAGATTCAGCATTTGACATCCTAAAGCCACCAAAACCATGTTTAATATTGCAATTATTTTCCATAACATAGCTATTATGCTATTTTTGTAGTACCAGTTATACTTATAATGATAACCAAAAAGAAGCAAATCTTCAAAGCATTTTAAAATAAACAGTTACCAAATTTTAGATATAAGTTATTCAGTAGGCCTACAATCTGAAAATGTCTCTAAACTTTTGGTGGGCACTGTAGATCTATACATTTTAATCATTTATAACTGTTTTTCTCCCAATAATGAGGAAAATCAACATTATTGTGGTCAATGCCCTAATGTTTTTGTGCACTAGTCCAGTTCATCATCATACTTGTAAATATAGTAAAAGACAAAATTATTAACTAGTCAAACTATATAAATATGTTCCCTTGTTACTGGCTTTGACCTAGTAGGTTAAGGTAAATCAAATGACTGTTATTGTTCAATTTACATTGAACGGTATGACTTGCCATGTCCTGAATCATACCAAAAATTCATTGCTGTGTCTGCAGTAGCTGCACCTTGACTAACCTTGGAAATGATTAAACATTATAAAACTTTTGGCCAGTTTCCTACGGCTATGACTACCTTGTACTTTGTTCCCTCCAATCTTTCTTACACCAAAAGGATAGGCAGGCAATATCAAGTTGAGGGTACCAGGTGAAAAGCGATAGCTAGCAATAAGCTAAGGAAACTGGCCACTCATTACACAAGGGAGCTCTAATAAAATCTATATAAAATATTATCATTGATTACTGTACATACTGAATGGTCTTCCTTTAATTCTTCTGCTTGTAATCCTGCTATACCATCTTTTTCTTTCTGTAAATCAGGCGGATCTATACCTGAAATATCATATAAAAGGTGTTAGCAAACATATCACAGTCTATGAAATCAGTGGGAGCCCGGTTGCCTAGGACAACCACTTTTAAGATCGGGCAACCAACAATTTCTATTAGGCAACCAAATTCTGCAAATGAGATATAGTGCTTGCTCTTAAAATGATCTGTTGAGACAACAACTTTCATATTCTAATTGTGTAGCCTGTATCAGGAACAACAACAGTAAAAAACAACAGACCTACAACATTGCCAAAAAGCAAAGAGAAAATTTTGTTTAGATTTTTAAACTTTTGTTATAAAAGGGATGTTACAAACAAATAATAAATGCAAGAACCTAAGGGGTTTCTACCTTGGATCAGAGGCAATATAAATGCCAATGGGGGGTTAAACCAGGTTCTAGGATGCACCAACCTCATACTTGCCCTAACATATACATACATTACAATACATACAAGAATGTATTTGAACTCTGTCAGTGGATATCTTCAAATATACATTATTTGTCTTTACAGGGAATTATAATTCAGGTTTACTAAAATATACAAAAAATCTCAAAGGGGAGTAAAATCAAGGTCACTTTACACAGAGAGATGATTCACTCAGAGGATGGCTGATGAATGTTCAACTACATAATACAGATAAATAGATATAAAGAATTTAAGGAGCAGATTCTATTAACACAGATGTATTAAGTTGGAAAGCCTGTTTGCAAGTGGCCATGGATTAGGGCTGCTGCGGGTATCCGAGTACTTGGATATTCGCGATCCCGACCAGAAAATCGAGTACGAATATTCTTCACATCCGAAATCGTCAGATCGCGATCTGTTTTTTGGAAATAATGAAAGAACATTTCAGCTTAATTACCACTGAAAACGAGCCGCAAGTTAATTCAAAATTTCGAATGATAAACATTTAAACAAAAAGTTTATCACTGAAAATGCCCATAAAACGTCTGGTAATAGAAATGTTTGGAGAACATGGTTTTCCATTCAGTAAAAGCTTCTGTAATCCTTCACTTACTTTTGTTATTACATGAATTCCTATGTGCCTTCACCATTAACTAGTGATTCGAGGTTCGATTCCTGAATCGCTACTCATGAATCGTGGTTCGGATCGGATTGCCACTTGCTCAATGATCCACAGCCCTACCATGGATAGAACACATGCCACAGGATCAGAAGGTTCACATACAGGAGATAAATTTTCTTCAGCAAAATATTAGGTACAAAATTATAGCTTCACTGAACCAAGATCTAAAGGGGTATAGCGTGGAATCTCTTGTGTAAAGGTAATTTCCATAAACATTTAAATACATGTATTAGCAGACTTTAAACTGCACTAAATTCTTTAAATCTTTATTTCAAGTAAACGTTTGATATTTAACAGTAGACAAATTAAGTGGAGTGAAAATAACAGTGGTGTTATGTTACACTGTTCAGGACAAGTCCGGTTAACAGTAGCATCATATTATACTGTTCAGGACAACAACTTTCAATATCAAATTAATAAAAACAAATGTAAAAATAAAGTCGAATCATGAACTAAGATTAATGTAGGTCCTATAACTTGATATATGAAAACCAAATGCACAATCACACTAAATAACATCATAGGTGATGAATTTTATTTTGTTTTGTGTTATTGTATATATTTATGGTGGAGGGTTTTTATTTATTTCTTTTTATAATTTATCTTTTTGTACAAGGCCATTGAATATGTAATACAGAAATAGGCGTTTAATCAAATGAAGAAGTTTAAGTTTAGTTTTAAAAATGTTTCAGCTATAAAATAATACTTTGTACATGTATATATTATCTTACTTTGATGACCTTGTCTCCAAGGTCGTTGTCCATAGTAATCTAATGACTTTAAATGTTCTAGTGGATCTGTACTTGGTTTATCTGATAATGGCTGAAAGATAAAACAACATTATTACATAAAACAAGTGAACATAATCTTCTTAAGGTTAACTAGACCTATTACTGAATGTGATAAAATACCCCATAATGGGTCTTTGACAAAAATTGGGTGCTGAGAAAATGATTGGACGATATCTTTTATCAAAGGGCCATAACTCTGCATAAAATCAATGGACCTTAACCAAAATGGGATATGCACATGTCTGATTGTTACATGATCTTTATGTAGAGTTTGATTCAAAGAACCAAATCTGTAAAATTGGCGCTGAGAAATTGAGCAGACAAGTAAAAGCTACAGTTCAACCAACATAGTTTTTGGGGGGGGTATAATAGTTATGATTTTGATTCACGGGCACGGTCCCTAATCAAAAACACTATATATACATATAAGGTATATTACTAAGAATGGTAGTTTTTAACCAATTTAACTTAGAGGCCAGTTTCTCCATTATAAATATACTGTACTTATTTTACTTATTTATTTAATAAAGCATGTGTAGCTATGGCTTTGCTCTTTCAAATGACACCAACATCTTGCATACGCCAATTAATTGCCTCAGCTTTGCTCGCATGTATAAATCTGTGAAATAAATTATCTTAGTGATTGAGAAACTGGCCTTTGATTTCCCTTGGTTGAAAAACTACCATTTTTGAGTACCGGTAGAATACCTTAAATGTATGTATAGTGCTTTTGATTCAGGACCGTGCCAGTTGCCTGTAATAAAAAGTACCTATAAGGCTAAAATGAAAGCAAAAACGAAAATGTACTACACTATCACTGCTAGAACTTTCTACATAAGTTAAGTGAAGGGTAAAGACTGACCTTACAAGAACCTTGACACAGTTGTTTTCTAGCTATTGCATGATTAGCAGCTTGTTGATAATAGAATCCTGGATGTTGTGTTTGTATAGCTGTAAGTCCTAATTTTATAGCTTCATCAAATAAATCACCAAATACCTGAAATCTATACAAAATAATATCTTAAATATCAAGGGCTGGTGAGATCAATTAGGGACTTTAGTCAGTTATCTTTGCCTGATAAAATCTGAGCAATCAAATTATTAAGTAGGATATTACAGTTGGAATCCTTGGATTTTATCATTGAATTCCTATGTAAGGATAACAAAATATTTCATCTAAATATCTTTCTTGTTAATGAAGATATTAACAGAAGTGATGAAATTAAGGTAGTTCTTTACTCTAAAAATACTTAGCTTGAATTTCAAACAAATAAAATGATTAACAACAAGTAAATCTGTGAGCTAATGCTCACTAGTGATAACCCCGCAAAAATCTAAAAATATGCGACAAACAGGAAGTAGATGAGCAAGGAGCATGAAATCGCTTTACACCACATGGGACTATGGGATGAGGCAATATGCAAAGTATTAGGCTGCTGCATGTTATAGTTGCTGAGAAAACTGCGACAGAAATTTTGTAACGGACGGACGCACGCACGGACGGACGGACAAGGGTAAAACAGTATACCCCCCTCTTCTTCGAAGCGGGGGTATAAAAAAGTTATTTAAGATTAATACTGGCAAATTGATTTTGAAAAATAAGAGTAAAATCCAAGTAATCCAACTAATTGGACCAACCTATTTGAAGAGTATACAAGGGGAAATAACTGACTAAGGTCCCTTGTTGTTCATATTGTCCATTGTCAAGTACAGACAAGTGGATTTTTCAAAAAAAAATTATTCTATAATGTTCACACGGACAAGTAACTTTTACCAATCAGCCAGAGCAGACAAGTAAACAATTTTAAGATTTCACCAAACATTCTACTCTTTTATAAAACTAAATAAAACTAATTAGATATATATTACTTGTATTAATGTACTTAATCCGACACATATATTACATGATTAAAAATGAGCATGTTATGTAAATTCAAATACAGTAAAGTCCATTTCTAAATAATCATATGAATAAACTTCAGAACAGTATTTCTTTGACAATACGGTCTTATGAATCCATCGACCTCATCATGTCGAAATTGACTGTGCCGAATTCCCGCAAAAATTCAACAAATTTGATGCGGAACATCATGTACATGAACAGACCAATTAAAAAACACAATAATGGTCACATGATTTTTCTGATGGACAAATAAAAAAACTCATTTCATAATTAAAAGGTTTTGTATAGTAAACAAAACCCAACAAGTAAATCTGTGAGCATTAGTGATACCCCCGCCAAAATCTAAAAATATGCGACAAACAGGAAGTAGATGAGCAAGGAGCATGAAATCGCTTTACACCGCATGGGACTATGGGATGAAGCAATATGCAAAGTATTAGGCTGCTGCATGATATAGTTGCTGAGAAAACTGCGACGGAAATTTTGTAACGGACGGACGGACGCACACACGGACAAGGGTAAAACAGTATACCCCCCTCTTCTTCGAAGCGGGGGTATAATAAACCCTGATATCTAGAATATATGTAGGTAATGAAAGATATTATAGCAGGGTTCACCTCAAACAGAATCCCGGCATTCCAAGGATCCCAAAATCTTAGGAGGAATCCCAATGAATCTTGGCTAGGATCCCTGAAAATTACCATGCACTGTCTACTACAATTAGTAACTGCAAATCTGTATTCAAAAGTGTTGTCTTTCATTGGAGGAATCCCTAATGTTAAGGAGAAATCCCTAAGTAACTGACTAGGGATTCCTTTTGGATCCCTGATAAAACAGTGTCAAACCCTGTATAGATCATCTCGAGGGTTGCCCGCAAGACTGTAGTATGTGCATTGTGTAAAAGAGCGAGTTACTACAGGCTTGCAAGCAACCCTTGATCTGTCTTTTTTACATATTTTGTTTGAGTATGCAAAATTATATTCTTAATTAAATACAGGGTTTGACACTTGCTTGTCTTTTCAAGGACCCTGAAGGAATCTTGCATCCAGTATTTAGAGATTCCTTCTTTTTGTTAGAGACTCCTTCAACTAAAGATATTAAAAGATTTTAGTAACAGACTTGCAGCCACAAATAGTAATAAAAAATTCATGGAAAATCAAATTCTCATTAGAACAGGGCAGTTTTTCAGTTGAGAATCTCTAAGATTACTGCCAAGTGTTTTGGGACCCTCAAAGCAAGGGTAACCAATCTTCGTAAAGGAGTGTTTATTACCTTGGATAATATGCCTATTAAACAGTAGTATATTCAATTTCAAATTTTCAAACTAAGTACATGCCACGATCTGGAATTATTGGTGAGAAAGTAGGGCTCGAGTCCTTAAACTTCTCTGATGAATGGCAGTCTGTGATGTTGGTCTGTATTCAAATAATACGATCAAAATGAAAGTAAGATAGATCGGTACGTTTGGATTTAACACTATACACATGTACATCACAAATTTCCATTTACATTACAGCAGATATGTTATATCTACAGTCGATATAATAATAATTAAGTACATACTGTTTAGACATCCAAGCACTATGTTCAAAAGCTAGATCAGCAATTCCTGTTTTACTCTTAAAGAAATCAATATGTTTTCTAAACTGTGCAATCCCATCAAGTGGAGCATTGTGTTGAAATGAAAGACGACATATCTGTAAAAATATATATTATAGTTAAACAATCATCAAATGTTTTTATAATTAAACCCTACAGGAAATTGTTTTATTTTTAAATCCGATATCTATTGTGGTGTTTTTGTGTTTTTGATATTACATGTAATGCTTTGTTTGGTGCATTTATTTTGCACACTTATCTGTAATATCATAAATTTCAAATTGTTCGTAACTATGTATTTCCGTAAATGTAAACATGACGTTAATTGTACAATTACAATGCCATGTCCGTTGTAATTATTTATATTTACCTTAAAAAGGCGAAAGTTTTTGCTGAAACGTAAGAATAAATAAATATTATAGTTTACACTTTATTGTTGTGTCAATGTTTTACAAACAAGATGTGACATAATTTCTATGATGATGTCATATTGATGATATATTTTCACTCAATGAAAATATAAGATATTTTACATTTTCATCTATCTATCTCCTTAATACTGTCAACCGCTCAATTGAGGGTTACAGACAGGGTTGTGTGACAGGATGTTAGTAAAGATAAAAAAGAATACGAGTAATATACAGACCCAGTTTAGTACTGGGGAATAAGAGATGGTGCAAGGGGTTAGGTATGTTAGTATGTTGTAAAGAGATTGCAGAGATGAAGTGAAAGAATGTTTAAAAGAAAAATGATACATGACCATGACATCGCAAATACACCTACATTTAAGTAAGAAAAATAAAAATAAGTTTAGTGGTAAAATCTATGCAGAAACGAATAATGATGAAAAGAGTACAATATGTTGATGTGAGAAATTTAAAAGGAGTAAAAATACTCTGGTAAATTAAAAACAATGCATTAGGCTTTAGTATATGATGTTTATTGTATAATTTTTATCAAACAACAGTACATGGTAAATCATGAAAGAAAAGTGCATTATGTATGGTGCATGCCTATTGCAATATATCGCTATACCCTTCTGGCATATCGTGACAGCCCTAATCGATACCAATATACCTGCTGACATGTATTGGTATCAGACTGTTATTGAGCATGCAAACATAATCAGTGACTTCTTTATTGATTTAGACTCCACCCCTTTCACAGTCGATGTGTCATGTAAATACTGATAGGTAAAAATTATACAGTCCAAGAGTGTATTAACACATGATTGACTATTATGAATATAATTTTTGAAGAAAAATAAAAGACAGCAAGGCACAACAAGTAAATCTGTGAGCTAATGCTCACTAGTGATACCCCCGCAGTGAGAAATATGACTATCATGATGTAACTTTCATTTAACCAAATCTAAAAATATGCGACAAACAGGAAGTAGATGAGCAAGGAGCATGAAATCGCTTTACACCACATGGGACTATGGGATGAAGCAATATGCAAAGTATTAGGCTGCTGCATGTTATAGTTGCTGAGAAAACTGGGACGGAAATTTTGTAATGGACGCACGCACACACACACACACACACGCGGACAAGGGTAAAGCATTATACCCCCCTCTTCTTCGAAGCGGAGTATAATGATGCTCTTTTGGCAGTATTTTTAGGGCAACAGGTCACAATACGCCAGAAGGGTATCGCGATATGTTGCAATACGCAAACACCGTACTGCAATACATACCACAATATATTGTGCGTTTTTCGATTTGCTGTATTTAACAGATACATTGCATATCTTACATGCAACTAGTGATAGAATCTAACTTATATTAGTCTATACGGTCATTTAGGTCTGTGATACTCCTTTGCATAAAACGATGCTTAAGTTGAAAGTCATCCCCTTAGCTGCAGAACATCCTAGCAATCAAGCTCCTGAACGCCATGCTAGGTTCACAATTTCCTGTCCCAAAGTAATCGATTCAAATACTTGTTTGCACAAGTTCCTTACAGCCAATCGAATGCACCCATCGGTTAAATTCTTGTAACATAAGCTTAACAAATTGAATGAACGATGGAAAAATAGATGTTTCGCTACTTTCATTTTGCGAAGGGAAATATTATCCATTGACATAAAAAATATCGCCAAATAACGGTACATTAAATTTGTATAGCGGTATGTATTGCCACAGCTGCGTATTGCAATATACCGGTATATTGTAACAGCCCTAGTATCGATGTCACTCTTCTTTGACCCTGCCTTTTTTTTAGTTCTACATTAGCATGATAAGCTAAATAACTCTAAGGGTAACACACAGCCTTACCTTATAATTGATGTAACCAGCTATAGTTTTAATTTCTAGTATATTAGAATCATGCATTCTTAGTTCTAATAGATGTCCATAACCTTGTTTATAATGCCTGAAAATTATAAAACAATAAACATTAGGGGTGTAACAGTTAACCGAAATACTGGTTAATATTGCAATATGAATTGTAACGGTTTTTAACTGGTTCAATTTTCCTTGAACCGGTTTTTTGCAGTTATGTGTCGTACTGTTTGTTTTTATCATAATCTGAAAGTTCTATGTTAAAAAATATTAAAATATATTGAATACTTGAAATAATCCTTTTGTGCTTTAAAAGGTTAAACGTTAAGTCAAATGAGAGAAAAAATGTTTTCGAAATGCGTTGAAAAAACAAGCATTTTTTCTAACATATAGATCATTTTACACTAGTAATTCAAACATTTGAATAAGAGAGCATTTGAAGTACCCATATGGGTGCTATGCTGACTCAATTAGAACAAGGTACATGCATTAATTCATGCTTTGCATGTCTAAGTAAACAAGAGCTCCGCTGGGCGGGGCATTATACGCCCGTGTGCAGTCCACGCTGTGTTCTATCTCATATAAAGTCCCTGTGACCTTGACCAATGACCCCGGGATCTCAGAATAGGTCCCATTCTTAACAGGAGGGCTATCCAAAGCAAAGATTTTGAGAACCTAGGTACAGCCATGGTTGATTTATCACCGACACAAAGTTTTCCCATACAAACTTCCAGTGACCTTGACCCTGGGGCCTCAAACCTAAAGTTCTCGCCCTTGACCCAAAGAGTATTTATACATAAAATTTGGTGATATTAGGTAAAGTTGGTTGTTGGACAAGGTTTTTCCTCATGATTTTTCTTTTGACTTTAACCTTTAACACAGGGACCTAAAACCAAAGGGGCATATGCTAGACATTAAGGCTACCCTTAAATAAGATTTGGAAAACCTACAATGTAGGTACAATTATTATTGAGTTACTGTCCGGAAAATGTTTCAATATGAATTAAGTCCCTGTGACCTTGACTTTTGTCCCTGGGGTTTCCAAATCAAAAGAGAACATCAAATACCAAAGAGCGATCAACACATTACATCTTGACAAATGGGCTGATCCACATAAAATTTGGTTAACCTAGGTACAATCATTGTTTAGTTATTGTCCGGACAAGGATTGTCCATATGATGCCCCTGTGACCTTGATCTTTGACCCAGTTTTGACCCAAAACCAATTGGGAACATCCTTAACACATGGGCCACCCTCACATAAAATTTGGTGAACTAAATTCATTTTACTTATTAAATATAGCATTATTTCCATGGTTTGCCATTTTGACTTTATTAACATATTGATTGAACATTTGAAGTCTCTGCTTGGTAATTTGATATCTTCTGGATGATGGTTTAAACTTGACCCAGGGGCCCAAAAATCAATAGGGAACATCCTTGACACATGGGCTACTCTCACATGAAATTCGGTGAACTTAAGTGCAGTCATTGTTGATTTACTACACGGACAATGTTTTTCAATATGATGCCCCTGTGACCTTGACCTTTGCCCCAGGGGCCCTAAAACCAATAGGACATAACCATGACACATGGGCTACTCTCACAAAAAGTTTAGTGAACCTAGGTACATTGGTTGTTCAGTAATTGTCTGGACAAGGTTTTTCCATATGATGCCTCTGTGACCTTGACCTTTGGGTCTGGGGCCCCAAAACCTATTGGGAACATCCTTCACACAAGGGCTACATTCACATAAAATTTTATGAACCTAGGTACAGTCCTTGTTGAGTTATTGTCCAAACAAGGATTTTCAATATGATGCCCCTGTGACCTTGACCTTTGACCCAGGAGCCCCAAAACCAATAGGGCATAACCTTTACCCAAGGGCTACCCTCATATAAAATTTGGAGAACCTAGGTACATTGGTGGTTCAGTTATTGTCTGGACAAGTGTTTCATTGTTTGCCGTTTTGACTTTATAAACAAATTGATAGAACATTTGAAGTCACAGCTTGGTAATTTGATATCTTCAGGTTTAAGATTTAAACTTAACCCTGTTTTCTCAAAACTGATAAGGTACATCCTTGACACATGGGCTACTCTCACATGAAATTTGGTGAACTTTGGTACAATCATTGTTGAGTAATTATCCGGACAATGTTTTTAATATGATGCCCCTGTGACCTTGACCTTTGACCAAGGCGCCCCAAAACCAATAGGGCATAACCTTGACACATGGGCTACTTTCACATAAAATTTAGTGAACCTAGGTACATTGGTTGTTCAGTTATTGTCTGGACAAGGTTTTTCCATATGATGCCTCTGTGACCTTGACCTTTGGGTCAGGGGCCCAAAAACCTATTGGGAACATCCTTGACAAAAGGGCTACCTTCACATAAAATTTTGTGAACCTAGGTACAGTTGTTGATGAGTTATTGTCCAAACAAGGATTTTCAATATGATGCCCCTGCGACCTTGACCTTTGACCCAGGAGCCCCAAAACCAATAGGGCATAACCTTTACCCAAGGGCTACCCTCACATAAAATTTGGAGAACCTAGGTACATTGTTGGTTCAGTTATTGTCTGGACAAGGGTTTCATTGTTTGCCGTTTTGACTTTATAAACATTTTGATAGAACATTTGAAGTCATAGCTTGGTTATTTGATATCTTCAGGTTTAAGATTTAAACTTAACCCTGTTTTCCCAAAACTGATAAGGTACATCCTTGACACATGGGCTACTCTCACATGAAATTTGGTGAACTTTGGTACAATCATTGTTGAGTAATTATCCGGACAATGTTTTTCAATATGATGCCCCTGTGACCTTGACCTTTGACCAAGGTGCCCCAAAACCAATAGGGCATAACCTTGACACATGGGCTACTTTCACATAAAATTTAGTGAACCTAGGTACATTGGTTGTTCAGTTATTGTCTGGACAAGGTTTTTCCATATGATGCCTCTGTGACCTTGACCTTTGGGTCTGGGGCCCAAAAACCTAATGGGAACATCCTTGACACAAGGGCTACCTTCACATAAAATTTTGTGAACCTAGGTACAGTAGTTGATGAGTTATTGTCCAAACAAGGATTTTCAATATGATGCCCCTGTGACCTTGACCTGTGACCCAGGAGCCCCAAAACCAATAGGGCATAACCTTTACCCAAGGGCTACCTTCACATAAAATTTGGAGAACCTAGGTACATTGGTGGTTCAGTTATTGTCTGGACAAGTGTTTCATTGTTTGCCGTTTTGACTTTATAAACATATTGATAGAACATTTGAAGTCACAGCTTGGTAATTTGATATCTTCTGGTTTAAGATTTAAACTTAACCCTGTTTTCCCAAAACTGATAAGGTACATCCTTGACACATGGGCTACTCTCACATGAAATTTGGTTAACCTAGGTACAGTCATTGTTGAGTTATTACCCGGACAATGTTTTTCAATATCATGCCACTGTGACCTTGAACTTTGACCCAGGGGCCCCAAAATAAATAGGGCATATTCTTGACACATGGGGTACTCTTACATAAAATTTGGTGAATCTAGGTACATTGGTCTTTCAGTTATTGTCTGGACAAAGTTTTTCCATATAATGCCCCTGTGACCTTGACCTTTGAACCTGGGGCCCCATAAACCTGTAGGGCACATCTTTGACACATGGGCTACTCTTACATAAAATTTGGTGAACCTAGGTACAGGCGTTGTTGAGTTATGGTCCGGACAAGGTTTTTCAATTTGATGTCCCAGTGACCTTGACCTTTGACCCAGGGGCCCCAAAACCCATTGGGAACATCCTTGACACATGGGCTTCTCTCACATAAAATTTGGTGAACCTAGGTAGATTGGTTGTTAAGTTATTGTCAGGACAAGTTTTTTCCCCATATGATGCCACTGTGACCTTGACCTTTCATGCAGGGGCCCCAAAACCAATAGGGAACATCTTTGACACATGGGCTACTCTTACATTAAATTTGGTGAACTTAGGTACATTGGTGGTTCAGTTATTGTCCGGACAAGTTTTACCTATTTAAGTCCCAGTGACCTTGACCTTTAACCCTGGGGTCTCAAAATCAATAGGGAACCTCCTTTACCCAAGGGCTATCCACACATAAAATTTTAGGAACCTAGGTATATCCTTTCTTGAGTTATCATCGGGACAAGCAATTGTCCACGGACGGACAGACGGACAGACGGCCAGACGGACAGACGGACAACATCATAACATAATACGACCGTTTTTTCAAAACGGGCGTATAAAAACCAGTATGTATTGCAATATATTGCAATACGGGTTTTGCATATTGCAATATATTGCAATACGGTTTTTACCGTATCGTTACACCCCTAATAAACATAGTCTATGATAAACTTAAAACATCCTTAACATGTTTAAATTGTCATATTATTCAGAATTTAGGTTCTTAATAACAAACATTAACTTCATAAAATTGTAGTTTCTAGCGATATGATCAACTCAGAGTACCCGAGGAGAAGGGCAGAAACATATATCTATGGGATCCATCATGTGATATTGAATTCCTTTTACAAATATTTTGCCTACACTTAAGAATTCTTTGAAGGGCTATAAACCTAACCCCACCTTTTCCTATGCTGTACCTGCAATTGGTAACTGGCACTTACTGCATAACATTAGCTAATTGCAAGATTTCTTTATAATAAAGGTCTATAAATTTATAACATTGCATCGCATTTATAACATTAATGAATTTATAACGTCGCATTGCATTTTAACTTACTTGATAGCTGTATGAGTATCTTGTTTCATTTCATTAAAGAATGCCACTTTAAATTGATGTCTTACAAACAACAACTGAAATATAAAAACAACAAGTAAATCTGTGAGCTAATGCTCACTAGTAATACCCCCGCAAAAATCTAAAAATATGCGACAAACAGGAAGTAGATGAGCAAGGAGCATGAAATCGCTTTACACCATATGGGACTATGGGATGAAGCAATATGCAAAGTATTAGGCTGCTGCATGTTATAGTTGCTGAGAAAACTGCAACGGAAATTTTGTAACGGACGGACGGCTAGACGGACGGACGCACGCACCCACGCACGGACAAGGGTAAAACAGTATACCCCCCTCTTCTTCGAAGCGGGGGTATAATAATACAAATTTATATGAAACTTTAAAGGAACATACATGTATTTACTCAAGTTTAAACATAATTTAACATCTCCTAAAGGACAGATGAGAATCCATGGTATCTATGGTAAAATTAAACCAAGATCAAATAAAGTTTGGTTTGACTAACCAGCATGTTTGACTGAATCAAACAAATATGTTGTATCTCATGGTTTAATAATGGTGGTGAAAACAAAACCAGTGTATGCTGTTTTTTTTATTTCTTCTAGTTATTAACATCAGTCACTCAATAACCATGAATAATGAAACATTGCATCATACCTGATGAGTAGTTTTGTTAAGGAAATCTTTATGTGACTTGACTTTCCTAGCTTCACCATGATAGTATCCTTGAGCTAACTCATAGAAAGCATTTTCTAACCTAAAAAATGAACAATGATCATAAATGAATCGAATGAAAAGTTACCTCAAGAGATATGTTAAAATAAGCTGTCTATCTAAATTAAATTTACAATGTAACAACAGATAATGATTCTTTTATCAAATTACAATCTCTGTAAACAGATATCCTGTAGAGCATTGTCATACAGGATCTCTGCGGTCTCCATGGAAGGTCACGTCGAGATGAACTTTGTGTCGACCAATCAATGAGTAGCTTTCATCTAGACGAAACACTATTTATAACATTTTGATTTCATAATTTCTAATTTTTGGACCAAGGTTGGCAAGCTAATTTAACAGCGGTATTATTCACAGTCTGCGATTGGACGGCTCATTTCAAATTGTGTGACGTATACGATGTAAACAAGTAACGTATCATAACAATCTCTCCATGAATATTATAAGAAAAGGTCACCTGAATGTGACCATCGTTTGAAAAAGGCCAGATCTAAATTAGCGAGTAGGCGAGTGGAAAATTTTAGATCGGGTTTTAATCAGATTGATCAAATTAGGATAATTGTGGTTGTAAAATGTTGGTGGACGTCGAACCACTCACTATCTAAAAGTCACTAAACCAATGGCGATTTCGATAGACTCAGTGTTCACAGTCCACTGGCTAAATTCAAAGACTGATCGCAAAATTGTCAACTAGCCCAATTTTCAAACTTGTCTAGATAAATTGTCACATTTTAGCAGTAACCCTAACCCCAAAAATAGAAAAAGTTCACACGTACCTGATGGTATAACCTATAAGATGATCAGTCTGTGGTAGAACATATAAGTTTTTAGCTGATAAATCACAAGCACTACACAATGATGCAGCTCTCTCAGCAGCTACAACATCTTCACCTGGTGGCAATGGTGCATTCTTCTGTATTAATACAACTGATACCTTAGTACCGTGTCCTTGTAAACTGTTCCTGCAATTGTAACAAATATACAGGGCCATGCCAAAATGAAATTCTGTTAAGCGTCAACTCAAGTTTGACAAACCTAGGTACCTATTCACAAAAACACACAAACCGAAAACGAAAACACAAATATTTTGCGATAAAAAAAATGCATTATACAATGTATATTTTTCAATGAAAAGAATAATCATGATATGAAATAATGGTCTGAGTTAATGTAAAATGACTAGTGTTATTTTTTTACTTAAAATATATATTTTATTAATGGCACAGTTATGATAAGTTGCTTATAATGAATAATGTCGCTGCCGAACACATTTTCGCCAAACGAAACTGTCGTTATCGAATCCTAGAACATCTGAATTATTTAAGAAAATTTTGACAACAATTTTGTTTTGTTTTTGGATTGAGGACTCTAAAACCTACCCGCATGCGGACCCTCAACAAAATTCCGGTATGGCATGGCCTAGGATATATATGTAGGTGCTTTAATCTAGTTTATTAAAATGGTATGGCCATGGGACGCTCTCTTCATGGTGCATCAACACTATCAAAAGTATGAGCATCCTATATTCCAGAAAACATGGGCATCCAAGAAAGTCTTGGTCAGACTGCGTGAAGGCTGATTTGAAAACATACAACCTGCATAACAGTGATCTTCTAAACAGAGTTTCATGGAGAGCTAATGTCAGAAGATCTAGCTGCCTGCTGCCTACCCCAGTTGCTGGGATACTGGCAGCAGATGTCAAATAAACCCAGACTTGATTGATTGATTGATACAGTAGGGTCCAGACACAACATCAACTCAAGACAGAGCTGAGTGATGCAAGCTTATTGAGGCTATAAGTCCAAACATGAACAAAGAGAATTAAGAAGAAAGAACTTTATCTAACAAAGAGCCAATCACAAATCTTCCATGTAGATCTCTAGTAAAGCAATAATAATAATTCACAACTAAAATAGCATTCGGAACTACCTTGGCAATCTTCTACGCAGATCAACCTCAAATATCATAAGGTGAAAAAGTATTTCTAGGAATTTTGGTTTCTGTGGTAATATAGTCTGAACTACTCAAAAGTAGGACATGTGAGACATTGTACTGATGAAATGATGTGATAAAGCGTATAACAATATCATTATTATATGTTGACATGAAAATGACAGTCGCCGGACCTTATAACCTTGTTGTATTCCTACTATGTCTGATTTCCGAGGTATATCTTCATAGATGATCCCCCAGGTCGTTCCTAATGCTAAAATAGGTGGTAAGAAAATTGTTAAAACAGACCCCATGTACTCTATGAAATAAAAAAAAATACCTGACTATTTCAACTCTAGTAGAACATTCCATTTGTTTTTCTTTCCACATTGGTTCATCCCAATCCAGATCATAGAAAACAACAACCACAGCAGGTACTAAAGATAAATGTTTCTTCATCCAAGATGTCTTCAATATTCCTTTAGGTATATACCATTCATAGGATTGCTTCTGTAAACATATATAACATTTGTTTATTCATATAACCAAAGAATAACCTTGCAGAGAGTTTCAGAGCTAAGTGCAACTTTAAAAACTGGTAGAGAGAGAGAGATGTTAGTTAATTGCTTTTAGTTTTTTTTGCCGTATTTTGGTTGCCTAAGTTAATAGTTTAGATTTCCTATCGTACCAATAGTAGTCCACATCAGCTGGACACCTGATTATTTCATAGACTTAGAAAGAGCTCTTGACATTAAATGTCATGGGCGGATCCAGTGGGGGGGTCAGGGGGGGTCCGGACCCCCCTAGAATTTGGAAAATGTACATGTCCATTAGTGTATTTCTTGCTTGTAAGTCATTTTTAAGTAGTATGAAGCAATTTTTCTCAGTGCTTAACATAGATTTAATGGTTATGTAGTTTTTATTATCAATATTTTGCATTTTTTCTGCAAAATGTGTATAATGTGGTTGTGGTTCGAGGTTCGGAACCCACCTAAAAAAGTAGGACCCCCCCCTTAGAAAAGTTTGGACCCTCCCTAGAAAAAAATCCTGGATCCACCCCTGAATGTTGTCCTATTATCCTTGACGATCAAAATTTGGGTTGGAGCATCTTGTTAATGCTAGAAAATATTTTGTTTGGGCAAGTAAAATATATAGCTGGTTGTCCAACTGGGCAACCTACTTCAAAAGTTAATGTCAAGCCTCGAGAGCATTATTTCCAATATGTAAAGCAAGATAGACTATATCCGGAACTCAAACAATTGGGTTTTTTCATGCAGTTAATACAAACTTTTACTGCTGCAAAGAAAACATGTATACAAAGAACAATATCATTTCATTAGAATACCACATAAATTTGAGTTCTGAATTAAGTCTATTGTAACATACTTACTTTATTAGTCCTACATTTCGGATATTCATGGTCACCAGGAACAACTTGAAACTGTAAAGGTACTCTATCAGGTCTACGATTATTATAGAATGAGTCCCATATGGACTTGTGAACAGCATTGTATGTAACATCAAGTCCAGTTAGTATAACAAGACCTGTAGGTCTACAGAGAAGCTCTTCTGGAAGATTACTTGCCCAAGACATTATCACACAATTATTCCATCAATATCTGCAATGTAGAGAATGATATGAAATAAATGAATATACTAAACAACTAGCTTGAAAATTGTAAGTTTAAGTTAAACTTAAAGCAATGGTCATCATCAATGTAAGTCTATTTAGGCAATGAAACAGACAATACCACTGCAAAACTCAGTTTTTTGCCCTAAAGAGGAATGCACTTTCCTCCATGTTTCTGAATGTTGGTTTCAAGTTGCTGGGCAGTATTCAAGATAAGGGTGAGCCAAGGAGAAATAAGCAGTAGACTTAGAGTTTGTAGAGGCAGGTATCAAGTTCCTTTTCAGAAATCTTAATATGCTGTAGGACTGTTCGGTGATTCTTAGAATATGTTTGTCCCTGGATAAATTGGACTAAATGTCAACACATAGGTCCTAATATGATAGGTACTCGGCAGACTTTACTGGATGAGATTGAAAACTTTCATTTGGGAATTGTACAAAACTGGAGGTCTGGATTTGGAATCAAGAAGATAGTTGCATTTTGTGGATGAAACTCCAAACCCCAGTGACATTCCCATTCTGACAAGGAGATGAGGTATTACTGGATTGGGTGTTGGTCAGCTCTAGCTGATTGTATATATGTTGGTGAGATAGTAAAAAATGGCATTATCTGCAAAGAGTCAGTCTTAGATATAGGAAGATCATTAATGAAAATAGGGAAAACAAGTAAATCTGTGAGCTAATGCTCACTAGTGATACCCCCGCAAAAATCTAAAAATATGCGACAAACAGGAAGTAGATGAGCAAGGAGCATGAAATCGCTTTACACCACATGGGACTATGGGATGAAGCAATATGCAAAGTATTAGGCTGCTGCATGTTATAGTTGCTGAGAAAACTGCGACGGAAATTTTGTAACGGACGGACGCACGGACAAGGGTAAAACAGTATACCCCCCAATTCTTCGAAGCGGGGGTATAATAATAGGGTAATGAACAGAACCCTGAGGTACACCACTGATGACTGGGACCTTTAAAGACGTTTTACCTTCTACTAGCACTTGTTTACAGCAATCAGAAAAAAGACATGATTCTATGATGAGTGTTACCAGGAATACCGTTGTAATGAACTTTAGAGAGAAGATATTGATGAGGAACTTGTTTGAAGATTATTGAAAGTTCAAGAACAATCATGTCTGTCTGTCTGTATGCCTTTGTCATTAAGGAGAAAGCTCACATATAAAGGATAGGATCTGAATGACACAGCTGTGTCTGGACTATGTTGACTATCAGTAAGGGCATTGTTAGATTCGAAATGTTTCATGGTATTGTGCCCAACACAATGTTCATGCAGCTTAAAAGAAATACTAGAGAGTGAAATAGGCCAGCAGTTAGCTGGGTCATGTCTAGAACCTGTGTGTCAGAAATGACTGGCACCAATCTTTAGCAGGGCTTTTTCAGCCTATCTCACGGGGCCGAATATGGGCCCCATTCCCAATGCCAAATAATGACAATTTTTCCCAATTTCAAGAAAAAATTTCCCAATTTTGATAAATTATTGCCTTTGAACAGGATGTCTTTTGCCTTTACAAAAGAAACCACAAGATTTCATGTAAAAATAATAAATTTGCATTGAATGCCTCACTGAACTATCAGAACATACTCTATAAGAGCACTGCAACACTTTCAGAGACACCAAAGGAAAACAAAAATTAATGATGAAAATTCCCAATTGGGTTGATTTCTCAATATTTTTTTCCCAAATCGAACTATCTACAGCGTTAAAATTTTAAAATTCCCAATTTTCCCAAAACCCCCTGAAAAAGCCCTGTTTAGGGATACAGCCTTCTTCAAGAGATATGTTGAATATATGGCATTGTATTATGGCAAAACAAACAAAGCAAAACAGTTTTGTTCATACATCATAACTTTATGGAAAGACAAGATAAAGAAGTTCTATTAAGTTTGTTGATGTATTGCAGGTCAATGGGCCTATAGTTGTAAAAGTTATATTTAAAAGTAAATTGGGAGAATAAAAACCATATGCCCTGACTGGGAATCCAACCTGGTTCTCCCGGATGATAGGTGAGACACTCAATCGCGTCCCTAAAGGGTTCACCCAACAGCAAGGCTGTTGGAAGTGATTATATAGTCACCTACGATCACCACACTCTTCCCCTCTTTACTTTCCAGAGAGCTGGTCTGGCTCTCAGCAAACAAATCGTCCATGCAGAGGCCTTGCATGAGTTTGTCAAAAACTTTTGACACCATTTAAGTAAATTGGGAGAATAAAAACCATATGCCCTTACTAGTAATCAAACCTGGTTCTCCCAGGTGGTAGGCGAGACACTCAACCGTGTCGCTAAAGGGTTAACCCAACAGCTAGGCTGTTGGAAGTGACTATATAGTCACCTACGATCACCACAGTTATAATAGTATGCTGATGACAAAATACTTCAAATCATTAGTTTCTGACCTCTTCCTATAACAAATGTCTAAAAGACATCAAAGCGCCGATAGCGCTGTCAGACATGGGGTTTTGGCAGAGTATATAGCTGTATACAACTCATGGAAGTGATTCAAGGGACCTTTACCTTACATAAACTAGATAAGATGTACACGTGCTTCTTATCGTCTGCTTGTTAATGCGTAATGCGGACTATATTAATATCAGTGGTAATTATCCCTTTATTTGCACGAGCACAACCGAATGTAATTGTCCGCGACAAATTTTGATGAGGATTTGCCACAGTCTACTACTAAACATGGGGAAACCCCATGTAAAAATAGGACATCAGGGTTGATTTCATGGACCTCAAGTAATGACTCTTGAAAGTATAAACAATGTGTCCTGCTATACACTCATAATTATGATCCTTACACAATATGATAAACACTGATAACAAAGATCAGTGCATAAGTAAACACTGTCATGCTAACAGCACTAACCTTCCTTTATTCTTTACACACTTGAAATAAATTCGGATAATTTTTATCCGAAATACGGAATAGCAAAATTAATTTGACAAGGAAATGCAATGACAATGCAACAACTTGAAAGAATGTCACGTAAAAGTAAACTACGCATTCAAACTAAATAAACAAACTTATTTAAAATCATTTTTACCATAGATCGACGCCTGTGTCAGGAAAAATAATGACTTGTCTCAATTGATTCTACAATAAGGGAGGTAACTTCGCCAAAACTCCGGAAACGATTTTTTTCGGAATAGTTTGGTTTTTATAATGAAAATTAATTGGACCAAGATATTGAAAATGGACAGGAGAGCTCACTGATGACAGAGAAAAACAAATCATAAAAAAACATACTTAACTTTTAACCCTGAATGGAGTGATTGCCATTTTAGTAATTAACAATGACGTGTAAAGAACTACAAGAGGTAACTAGACTTATTTAGCTTGCTAGTGGTCTGACATTTCTACTGATTTTAGTGATCATTTGGTCACATTGGTGTCTGGTCACCAAACTGGAGATCATGAAGCATTCTCTTTCAATAGTCTTCCACATCATCTATATATTGATTCTTGTTCCTAGTCTATTATGTCTTTACTGACATCATGAAGCACAACACAGTGTTTAACAACAAGACTCGTTTTAAACACATATGAGACTTTGGCAGACCAGTTTTATTCTGCAGTGCCTATTTTGCAGCGCTCATATAGAAATAGAGTCAAAAGTGAGGCGCTCATATAGATAAAGTGTAGGAAAGTGAGGCGCCCATATAGATAAAGAACAAAATTTTGCGGTGCTCATATAGATATACTCCAGTGTCCATATTTTGTCACCCTAAGAATTTAAAAGGAAATAAGTAAAAACACAAGGAATAGATAATTGCAACTGTTAACTTACATTTAAATTTATTAATTTCCACATCATTTCATCATTCACTTCATTCAACATCATTCATGAAAAATCAAACACTAAACATTTACCTGTGGCGCCAGAGGCTAGTATGGAGAATCTTGATAGCCTCTGGGAATGAGAATGGCCAGAATGGACAGCCAGCCATATTTTCAACTTGCCCGAACCATGCATATCTTTAATAGCAGTAACTAACAGGTTGTCTGAACCCAAATATAGGTCATCAGGGGCAATAAGACGTTCTTTAGTGTCGGGCCCTGCATTAGTTGTCACTTATTAATTCAAACTGTATAAATCATTAAATGTTATTATTATAAATGATTTCAGGAAGAGTTGGAAGTATTACAAGCCATATATGAAGGTGATGAACAGTTTAAAGTTGTTAGTAATACAGTATTTCAGTATAAGGTATGAACTCATTAATGTCATTATATATTATAGTAATCATTTATGTGTGTAAATATTAACCAGAGAGTACCCTTATTGTGTGCAACAATGACATTGTCTTCAGTTTTGCTCATACACAACAAATGAAATCAAAGCGCTGAAGGCACTGAATTTGTTTGGGTTTGAAAAGTGGAATTCAATTTCCGGCTCCAACAAATATTCGTTCACAAAGAACAGTTCAGTGATATTAGTTTGATATGGTAAACCAGCACTGTTCCAGTTCAAAACACTTTATATGATCGACCTATAAATACAACAGGTAAACCTGACAGGTGAACACACTACTAATTTTTTCACAAAATCACCACATGTCAAAGGGTCATTCTTAAAACAATTCAATAACTGCCGCCTATAAGTTATCATTCATGCACATTTATTCTACTGCATCTGTATGTAAAATAAATGAAGTCCACTATTCAGACATCATTCAAAGTCATTTACTACGATCCTTAAACTTTTCCTATAGAATCATTCTGTTACATAAGATGATGTAACATCTCTACTGACAACTGGCACAAACGACGGGTCGTGACTGAATAGTTGATACCATTCTATTACGTAATACGACGTAAAGCTCTCAACTGAGACGCTTAACTCATAAGCTATAATACATGTGCTTCAGTATAAACCGATTAACAAGTGTATTTCAGGAATTATTGGGCCTGTCATAGCAGAGGATCATTTTGAGTTGCTCTATACTTATATACTGAGGGACTACTTCTGGATTCGGTAAATTTTCAAAGTGGGAAAGGGTCTGAAATATGGTATATATATTTGTTCAAGACTGACGTCCCGAACAAATAAAAATTGACTATGAAAGTTTCTTTTCCATAAACATGCATGAGGCAGGAGAGGGAAGTCTTCATCATCAATAAAATGTGGTCATAGTATAGTTTAATTACTTTATCTAAAATTAATTACAACGGATGTTTCAACTCATGAGTTACACTTATTTTTATTTTTTTCAGTATGGTGAAGATAACAGTTATAAATCTTTGATGGTTGAGATATCATGGGGAGATAATTATCCTGAAGCTGCACCTGATATAAATCTAGACACTTTCTACAATAAACACATGTAAGTCATACCCAGGGCTAAGGTACTGTTGGCTATAAATCACAGAATTTTGAATCTAGTGTCTTGAGAGATTGCTGGTTAGCTTTTACAGGATTTGTTTTTGCTTGTGTTTACAGGATGTTTAACCCACCCCCCCCACACACACCCTCCCTCCCTCCCTCCCTCCCTCCCTCCCTCCCTCCCTCCCTCCCTCCCTCCCTCCCTCCCTCCCTCCCTCCCTCCCTCCCTCCCTCCCTCCCTCCCTCCCTCCCTCCCTCCCTCCCTCCCTCCCTCCCTCCCTCCCTCCCTCCCTCCCTCCCTCCCTCCCTCCCTCCCTCCCTCCCTCCCTCCCTCCCTCCCTCCCTCCCTCCCTAAATCCCTAAATCCCTCCCTCCCTCCCTCCCTCACTCACTCCCTCCCTCACTCACTCACTCACTCACTCACTCACTCACTCACTCACTCACTCACTCACTCACTCACTCACTCACTCACTCACTCACTCACTCACTCACTCACTCACTCACTCACTCACTCACTCACTCACTCACTCACTCACTCACTCACTCACTCACTCACTCACTCACTCACTCACTCACTCACTCACTCACTCACTCACTCACTCACTCACTCACTCACTCACTCACTCACTCACTCACTCACTCACTCACTCACTCACTCACTCACTCACTCACTCACTCACTCACTCACTCACTCACTCACTCACTCACTCACTCACTCACTCACTCACTCACTCACTCACTCACTCACTCACTCACTCACTCACTCACTCACTCACTCACTCACTCACTCACTCACTCACTCACTCACTCACTCACTCACTCACTCACTCACTCACTCACTCACTCACTCACTCACTCACTCACTCACTCACTCACTCACTCACTCACTCACTCACTCACTCACTCACTCACTTCACTCACTCACTCACTCACTCACTCACTCACTCACTCACTCACTCACTCACTCACTCACTCACTCACTCACTCACTCACTCACTCACTCACTCACTCACTCACTCACTCACTCACTCACTCACTCACTCACTCACTCACTCACTCACTCACTCACTCACTCACTCACTCACTCACTCACTCACTCACTCACTCACTCACTCACTCACTCACTCACTCACTCACTCACTCACTCACTCACTCACTCACTCACTCACTCACTCACTCACTCACTCACTCACTCACTCACTCACTCACTCACTCACTCACTCACTCACTCACTCACTCACTCACTCACTCACTCACTCACTCACTCACTCACTCACTCACTCACTCACTCACTCACTCACCCACCCACCCACCCACCCACCCACCCACCCACCCACCCACCCACCCACCCACCCACCCACCCACTAAATCACTCCATCACTCCATCACTCACTAAATCACTCCCTCACTCATAATTGAGAGTTTTTCATCTCTACAGTTATTTGTACACTTATAATTGAACCTAAAATTCTGAATTTTTTAATTTTATCATTATTGATAAAAATAGATAATTTTTAGTCAGCTCACTTTCAGTGTGTTATTAATAATTAGATATATACCTCATATTGATAACTTGTGTTCTCCTATGATATACTAAATATATTGTATTGATGCTCTACTCTATGTCAAATCTTTATTGAACTTTTTTGTTTCAGTTTACCAGGAGTAAAGAAGAAAATAAAGGAAGCTCTAGATGAACAGGTAAGATCTGATAATTATGTTTAGAGCTTTTTTTTCTTATACAGTTGGGGCTGTTTAACGGCGCCTTCTCCTTCTGAATTTTTTTTGAAATCATGCAGTTTTCCCCAAATTTGAAGAGTACATTTGTACATCAAGAGTTACATTCCTTAGTAGTTGAGTAGATGTAGTACTGATGAAAAAGCATACTAACTTCCTATCAACAAAATTAATTCAGTTAGAGCAAACTTTAATCTCAAATATTAAAGTATTAAGCGGAATAACTAGGAAAATAATTCATTTATGTCCCTTCATAGTCCGATAGATGAAGAACTGATGAATAAGCATACCAACTTTCATTCAAATATATTTGTAAATCTTAAATGTTAATGTATAAAGTAGCATAACTCCAAAAATAATTCATTGACAGTTACGTCCCTTAATAGTTGTGTAGATATAGTACCGATAATTAAGTATACAAACTTTAAGTCAAATATCATGATCAGTATTGAAGATATTCTACATAAGAAAAACTTTAACCTCATATTTTGCAATTTTCTAAGTATAAAAGGGCAAAAACTCAAATAATAATTCATCCAGAGTTATCCCCTTTCACAGTATGGTAAATATAGTCCCACTAAATAAGTATACTAACTTTCAATAAAATAACTTGGATAGTGTTAAAGATATAAGAGTTTCAAAAAACTTTAACCTGAAAACCAATACCAACGCCTATGCAAAAGTGATAGCATTAGATCTTATTTTCTTTGAAAAGTCCAGCGAAAAGTTAATGTCAAGCCCTAGACAACAATGATCAACTTTGATTGAAACCAAGTTTCTTGAAAATCATGTTCCATGATTATTAGGGGTGTAACAATACGGTAATAACCGTACTGCAATATATTGCAATATGCAAAACCTGTATTGCAATATATTGCAATACGTACCGGTTTTTGCATAGACATGCAAAGCATGAATTATTATGCATGTTCATCATCCTAATTGGATCAGCACTACACGTATACATACATATGTGTATTTGAAAAGATCTCTTGTGTAAAATGATCTATAATTTTGGAAAATGCGTGTTTTGAAACCGACTTCTGAAGATATTTTTTTGTCTCAATTGTCTAAATGTTTAACCTTTTTAAGCACAATAAGAT